>CAUYRT010015568.1:0-38088 GCA_963574885.1 Lepilemur ruficaudatus | reverse complement strand
CACGCTGGTTCTCTGTAGATTCGCAGAGCTGGTCCTGTAGAAGTGGAGTTCACTCGCGTGCAGTAGTCTGCCTATTTCACCTCCGACTCTGAGAGCAGAGAGCCAGGAGGGCACTCCTATTCCGCCATTTTCCACAATCCAAATCCTTCTGTTATTAAATATTTAGTGCATAATAGAGATCTAAAACATTAATTCTGATCTCCCTCTAATTCCTCCTTTTTGTGTTCATGTATAAACCTAGAAAGAAAGAAAAAATAAAAATTCATCTCTATTTGGAAGTCACAATCAAAAACTACATATATTTTTGCCAGAATATATACTGCAAATGAGATTTGGAAAAGAGAGGAAAAGATGTCTTAAATGTAAGCCTCAGATCACTCATTTAGGAAAATCAAACTTTATCTTCATTGTATAGTAAGCAATTCCCAGTCAGTCTTAAACGCATTAAACTTCAACTAAGAGCACTTGTAAAGTTTCTGGCTTGTTGGAGGTATGTATCCAATGGCTGCAGGCAATTTTCTCATGCTGCAGAAATAGTGAAAACCAAAGGAAATAACATGGGCATTAAAGTTAGACAAAATAGAGCCACAATTGTGGTTTCTCCACTTACTGACCGTATATCTCTGCAAACATTATTCACTGTTTGGAGGTTCAGTTGTTTTACTGTATCTATTCATAGATAACATAAGAATAAAGTAAGCTAAAACATGTAGAGCACCCTCTAGAATCCTCAGAGCAATACAAGGGCTCAATAGCTCAGTAATTGGTTATTTTTATTTTAGTTTGCTCTTCTTATCTGTTGGATCAAGATGATGCTTTCTGTTAACTCAAAGGAAAGAGTTGAGAAATACTTTTAAAAGGCTGTTGGTGCTGTAGAAAAATATTTCCTGATTAATTAATACGACAGTTTTCTTATGAATCACCCATTGCATTAGGTAATTTGCATTTTTATTCCCGTAAGGCAACTTTGTGTGCTTCAGTTCAACAACTATTTCCTGGGCATTCATTGGCCCTGTGCTAGGTTCTAGGGATTTAAAACAGCTAGAAGTCACGCCTGTTCTGAAGGAGAGAATTCCTGAGTAACAGGGAACTCAGTCTGATCCTAAATGCCATAAGGACACATGAGGTCTTACTCAACTTTGCAACTTACAGCACCTGAACTAAGCTTATATTTAATGCAGTGTTGCTGAATTTAACTGAATTTATTCCAAAGTTCCATTTCCCCATAGCTTAAGTCCAAATTTCTTCTATAATACCACATAATTCTTCATACTCCTATTTAGTTTAAGCAAAGATGTCTGGAATAGTTCCAGAGATGTTTTTCTTATTTTTCTTGTTTAAGCTTATGCTATACTTGTAGATTTTAAATGTAGTGTCCATGTCTCTACTGATTCTATCATCTGTTAAATCCTTTTATATTCTAGAGAACTCATCTTTGCATAGACTAAATATTAAAAATCAAAAAGGTAAGCTTAGAAACTGAAGGAGGTAGAAGAAGAGGAAGAGAAATACAATACAGAAAACAAGTTCTTGGAAGAATTAGCAGTGAAGACATTATTATTCATTAACACCTGACAACTAGCATTAGTCCAAAGAAGCTGTCTGTATTCTCTAAGTACTTCAGACACTGTGATATTCATTTGTAAATTCTTGACAGCTCTTTAGACAAAATGTGTATAATAATTTTGCAGCAATCCATTATCTGTCTGAATGTGCTTTAATTTTAGTTATAATATATTTGAAACAATTTTTCCAAGTCCAAAACATACTTTCCTTCAAATATATGACCACATTTAAAGAATCATTAAAAAGATTAAAATAAGTTCAAAAGTTTTTCCATTCTTTGATTCTTCTCTGATCTATAGGTCTTTGAACAGTGCTTCTGGCTTGAACAATTGAACCTATGTAATGTTTTGAAAAACACAGTGAGCCTTCAGGAAGGAGTGTCTACCATCCTGCCCAAGCCAAGGCTGTCTGAGTGTGCCAAGAAATTCTGATGAGGAAATGCTGCAGACATGGACTAATAATTAAGGGAAAGTTACTGATAAAAGGACCCTGGTAGACAATACAAAGAGACAGCCTATTACAAATACTTCACCATAAATTCTCAAGGTTTTTTCAAAAATCCATATACAGCTGAAATTGATTATTTAGTTTTTTACAAAATGACCCTAACTAGCCTGCTCAAGGGCAGATTGTCCAGGGTGGCGTCTTTACTCGCTGTCAGGTAATCAGTTTACCCCACCCCCACTCCAAAAAATGCAAAAACAAACTTCATTGATCCCAGAATGTCTGTAGTTCATTTTAGATTTTCTCTACCCAGTTCTTATATACTGTTCTTTGATTACAGTACAACTGTCCCTGGGTATACATGGGGGACTGGTTCTAGGATCTCCTGCAGAAACCAAAATCCACAGATGCTCAAGTCCCTTACTGTGTAGTATTTGCATGTAACCTACTCATCTCCTCCTATATACTCTAAATCACCTTAGATTACTTTCATATCTAATACAATGTAAATGCTATGTAAATTGCTGTTATACTGCATTGTTTACAGAATACTGACAAAACCCACAAAGGACTATACCCAGAAGACTACATTAGCCACATTGGCTTAAAAGCCTCCTGCCCCCACAGGATCCTGTATTTCTAGAAACAGTTCCATAGGTCCCACAAAGAATACGGGCCGACAAGAGTCAGCAAATTCAAGGAGGCCCAGAGTAATGGCTTCCCATCAGATCTTTATAATTCTTCCAGTCCAGATAAAATTTACCAATCAAGGATCATTTTTACCACAAGCAATGCTTCCTAATAACAGAGCTGGTATTTTATCTTTGCCAGGTTTTCAGGGATATAAAAAACAGAAGTTTAATTGAGAGTCAAATTCTCCTGCAAAAGGGAAATGGTTTTTATCTTTCATTCTTAAATTTTGTTTTGAGGGATTTTTTTTTTTGTTAATAAATTCTGAAATAAATTTCTTTCTAGATGTTTTATAGAAGGAATGCTGTTGCAAAAACTGTTAATCACACATTTTCTAAAATACCAATGGAAGTAGAAATAGATATCATTCAGTTGTTTCTTAAAACAATTTTGAATAATAACGTGAGCAATATATGAATGTGCAAGTTATTAACGGTGATTCAATAAAGGGCTAAGTGAATATGGCCTTCTTATATAGTCATCTCATGTCTAAACTGAGCCTAGGATAGGACCAAAATCACCAAAAGGAGATAAATGGTATCTCTTCTTCAAAACCCTTCCCCAAATGGAATCTATCCCAACCAGATGAAGAGTGGTGGTGTAATGTCACATATATGTTTCAATAATGTAATATACCGTGGAGGTGCTTATTGCTGCTTGAGAGGTCTGTGTATTCTGGAGAACAAAAGAGTAGGCGGTGGGGCTCATATGTTTTGCTGATGTTAAAAAAAAAATTAGCTTGCGTTCTCCCACAGAAAATCTGCACAAAGGTGCAGCCCAGGAATAATTCCACACATGACTAGGATTTTCTCTTGGAAAAATCCCTGGCCCTCATTTAGTGCTGGATCAACAAAGTGTTCAAATGAGCTCCCAGAGACCAGCCTCATGGATCATGGGAGACGCTTTAACCAAGAAATGTTTTGATGTGGGGTGCCACCAGTCAGATCCCATAGAGGGGCTAAACTCCAGTTGTTCCCCCTTGGCATCTAGTTCTAATCTCCATGACATCTGATCACACAAGCCAGAATTAATTAGCTCTAAAATGTACTCTCTGGCAAGAAAACTAGTTTCCTTGCAAGGTAAAGTTATCCATTATTGATTCTTCATATGTCGAAGAACATACGCCACAGGAAATGTTTGTTTTTGTTTTGTTTTTTAATTTATGTTGTAGAATTTATATGGCAAGTCCAGTGATCTTTTGACTTTGCTTCTGGCTCATGATAGCAAACAATATTGCCAGTATATAGGAACATATTGTCCCCTATTCTGTCAGGATTGAGGGCATAAATCCAGTTCATCTAAAAGGAGTATCAAATAGTAAAGTCATAAAGGTAAAGTCATAAAGGTAAAGTAAAGTCATAAAATGAAAGGATAAGGGTAATGCTGAGGGTCATTCTTCCTTGCCCTAATCCTTGTGGTGTCATAAAATATATATTTTACAACATGCAACAATAATCAAGAATACATATTAAGGCCACAAATCTTGTCTCTATTTTTATAGTTAATACCAGCAGTACCAAACTGTGTGGGGGGGAAAAAAATTATCCTATTCCTGTTACATGAGCTACTCATTTGGAATACAAAGAAATCGTTTTGCATTGAAACACAGATCTCACTTACTCAGAGAGAAAGCTGATTTTGTCTAGTGGATTGGCAAAAATAAATCAAGGAATAATGTGGAAAAATGATCTAGATTAGTCACAGCTGATCTCCACTATAGTCAATTTAATTTACTCAACAATGTAATTCTCAGAAACCCTTTGAAAACATTAATAGTTACATCAAAAAGCATATCTGTATTTTATTAACATAGTTACTTAACTTTTAAAAGTTAATACAAATTATTATCTCTTAGGTAAAATTAAGGAAAACATACAGGATTTAAGAGGCTTGCCCATACAAAAGAAGAGAGATTTTCACTTTCATTTTTGTCAAGGTTTCCATTAGTGAGTGAAGATATATGTGTTTGATGTATTGACATCCCAGGCTCTAATTTTCTGAAAGCTCTATTATGCAGTGATCACTCTACATTAAGCCAGTTTTCTATGTGAACCGGAACTCCCACTGTTGCCCGATTGTTCATTCCCTTCCCCATCACTCTTTCCATCACAACTAACTTCAACAAACAGGAGAGAGATGGTTTGGGAAATCATTTAGTAACTTACTTATTTACTTGTTTGTTCCACAAATAATATTTGTTGAGTGTCTACCATATACCAGAAACTGTGCTATTTGCTAGGGATAAAGCAATAATAAGGCAGTTATGTATCTTTGTCTACATGGAGCTTAGTCTAGTGAAATAAATAAAAGAACAAATCCTAACCCCAAAACTACCAGTATGGTGAGTGCTACATATAGGGTAGTTTCAGGCGCTTTGGGAACAGCAAGTAGGGACCATGGGAGGACTCCTTAAGGAAGGGGACACTGAAGTAGATCTGAGACTTAAAAGAATGAGCAGGAGTTATTGAATCATCTTACTCTATAGTCTGTGTTTATGTAAAGACACCTTATCTAAGCCAGTTTATGCTTCCAAGTGTTCCAACCCACAGAGATGCCTTAGCATAAACAATAAAGGAACAGGGGCAACAGCTTCTTATATGGAGGGTTAGCTCTCCTGGAAGTGCTAAACACTTGAAATATTCTGCTTTCCCTTTAATCTTAGCCTTATCTCTTGGCATTGTCTACAAAAAAGCCTAAAGTGTTTCTTGTGATTATTGAGAAGTGTTTATATCACCTTTCCTACAACCTCTTTCTTCAACAAGGAATTCGATACAGAAATTCACACCTTCACTTTAGAGCAGCAATTCTCAACTCAGAGTACAGTTTGAGGAACTCATAACTTGGATGGGAGAAAAATTGCATTTTTACTTTCATCTTTACTTCTCTAACCTCTAAGTGAAATGTAACATTTCCTTCATTGTGAAAACAGACAACAAAGCATGGCAATATTAGCAGTACTTTCGACTTTATCACCAATAAAAACCAAAGATATTTTCATATCACAATGTGGTTATTATACATACTTCAAATATTTTTCACCACTACTTAGAAATTACAGTGGCTATTAGACCGCCACTAAACCATATGTGATTGTGATCTTTCAACTGATCCCATTCATGAGGATGGCACTCTCATGACCTAATCACCTCCCAAACGCCTCACCTTCTAATACTGTCACAGTGGGGGTTAGATGAATTTGAGGCAGACACAAGCAATCAGACCATAGCATAAACATGCTGTCTTGTTATTTAATGTGTCAATAAAAATTTATTTTGTATATTTTTATAATTGTACTATAATGGATTTCTTTTGTAATTGTAGATGTATAACTTTTATTTATGCATTTAAAAACATTTTTATGAGGAGTTTATAGGTCATATCAAACTGCCAAAAGGACGAAAACAGTAAAAATCTCTGCTTTAGAGTAATGTCCTCCTGCTTACATTGCAATTACAGTGCCGAAAGGAGGCTTTAGGGAGCTTCCAGAAGGAGAGCATTGGCCTTGTACTGGTAAAACTTGTATCCTATGTGGAGAACATGGGAAAGGTGACCTCTTTTAACTTCTATGTAGTCATGTTTCTGCTGGCATTCGGATAAACTATAATCAGTTTGGTTTGGGGGGTTTTAAAAAATATTTTTGTTGCAGTATAACACACAGCCAGAAATGTGTATTAATCATAAAATATAAATTAGCACAATATAAACATGCCATATAACTACCATCTAGGTCAACAAATAGAACATTCTAGCATCCCAAAATTTCCTTTCATGCACCTTCCCAGTCACTACTCCTCCTTAAAGGCTGCCATTCTCTAGATGTCTTCTTTGAGTGCCTGCTGGAATTCAGCAGTGAAGCCCTCAGGTCTTGGGCTTTTCTTTGATTGAGGACATTTTATTACTGCTTTTATATCATTACTTGCTATTGATTTATTCAGGTTTTGGATTTCTTCATGGTTTAATGTTGGTAGGTTGTATGTTTTTAGGAATTTATCCATTTCTTCTAAGTTTACCAATTTATTGGCATGTAATTGCTAATGGTAGTCTCTAATGATTCTTTGGATTTCTGAAGAATCAGTTGTAAGGGCTCCTTTTTCAGCTCTGATTTTATTTATTTGGGTCTTCTCTCTTTTTTCTTAGTCCAGCTAAAGATGTGTTGATTTTGTTTATTTTTTCAAAAACCCAAATTTTCTTTTCATTGATCTTTTATATTTTCTGTTTCAATTTCATTTATTTTAGCTCTGTTCTGTATTATTTCTTTTTTCTACTAATTTTGGCTTTGGTATGCTCTTGTTTTTCCAGTTCTTTGAGATGCATGATTAGGTTGTTTATTTGAAGCTTTTCTACTTTTTTGATGTAGGCACTCATTGCTGTAAACTGTCCTCTTATTACTGCTTTTGCTGTATCCGATAGGTTTTGATATGTTCTATCTTCATTTGCATTTGTTTTGAGAAATTTTTACATTTCTTTTTTAATCTTTTCATTGACCAGCTGGTCATTCAGAAGCATATTGTTTAATTTCCGTATGTTTGTATATTTTCCAATGTTCCTCTTGCTATTGATTTCTATTATAGTTTTACTCCATTGTGGTCAGAGAAAATAGTTTGTATGATTTCAATTTTTTGAATTTTTTTAAGACTGGTTTTGTGGCTTAACATATGGTCTATCTTTAAGAATGGTCCTTGAGCTGAGGAGAAGAACATGTATCCTGCAGCTGTTCAGTGAAACGTTCTGTAAATAACTATTTGATTCTATAAATTTTGGTTCTGTAAATAACCCATTTGATCTACAGTGCAGGTTAAGTCCAATGTTTCTTGGTTGATTTTCTGTCTGGATGATCAGTCCAGTACTTGAGATCTCCAACAATTACAGGACTGAAACCTATCTCTCTCTTTAGCTCTAATAATATTTGTTTTACATATCTGTGATCAACAGTGCTGAGTGCATGTATATTTAGAATTATTATATCCTCTTGCTGACCTGACCCTTTATCATTACATAATGACCTTCTTTGTCTCTTTTT
Source organism: Lepilemur ruficaudatus (assembly GCA_963574885.1). Classification (NCBI taxonomy): domain Eukaryota; kingdom Metazoa; phylum Chordata; class Mammalia; order Primates; family Lepilemuridae; genus Lepilemur; species Lepilemur ruficaudatus. The sequence goes on along the minus strand of CAUYRT010015568.1, from coordinate 30,368 downwards.
ATAGTTTTATCTTGAAATCTATTTTATCTGATAGAGGAATAACTATTTCTGCTCTTTTTTTTTTTTTTTTTTTGGTTTCTATTTGCATGGAATATCTTTTTCCATACTTTTATTTTCAGTCTATGTGTGTTTTTATAGGTGAAGTGGGTTTCCTGAAGAGAACATATAGTTGGAACTTGTTTTTTTATGCATCCAGACACTCTATGTCATTTAATTGAAGACTTTAATCCATTCACATTCAATGTTATTATTGATAGATAAAGATTTACTACTACCATGTTACTATTGATTTCTGGTTGTTTTGTGGTCCTGTTTTCCTCTCTTTCTTTCTTACTTTCTGTCTTCCTCTGTTAAAAGTGATTTTCTCTAGTAGTGTTTTAATTTTTTTGCTTTTTATTTTCTGTGTATCTGTTGTAGGTTTTTTGATTTGAGATTACCATGAGGCTTGCAAAAAGCATTTTATAATCAGTTATTTTAAACCTGTGACAACTCTGCTTACAAACGAACAAATAAGCAAAGAGAAATCTAACAGAAATTCTACCGTTTAAGTCCATTCCCTCCCCGACTTTTTAACTTTTTGTTACTTCCATCCATATCTCTTTATGCTCTCTCTCTCAAAAAAATTGTTGTAGTTATTATTTTTGACAGGTTTATCTTTTAGTCTTCCTATTCAAGATGTAAGTGGTATGCACCACAGTTACAACAACAGAGCATTCTGTATTTGTGTCCTTACTGTTACCAGTGAGTTGTATACCTTCAGATGTTTTATTATTATTCATTAGTGTCCCTTTCTTTAACATTGAAGAACTCCTCTTAGCATTTCTTGTAGGACAGGTCCAACATTGATGAAGTCTCTCAGCTTTTCTGAAAAAGTCTTTATTTCTCCATCATATTGGAAGGGTATTTTTGCAGAATATAATATTCTAGAGTTGAGGTTTTTCTCCCTCAGCACTTTGACTATGTCACGCCACTCTCTCCTGGCCTGTAAGGTTCCCACTGAGAACTCTGCTGCCAGGCATATTGGAGCTCCTTTATATGTTATTTTTTTTTCTTTTTTCTTGCTCCCCTTAGGACTCTTTTTTTATCCATGACCTTTGGGAGCTTGAGTATTAAATGCCTTGAGATAGTTTTTTTGGGGGGGAGGGGGTGTTAAATCTGCTTGCTATTTTTTGACCTTCTTGTACCTGAATATTGTTATCTTTCTCTAGGTTTGGGGAAAGTTCTCCATTATTTCTTTGAATAAACTTTCTACCCTAATCTCCCTCTCTCTCTACTTTGTCTATAAGGCCAGTAACTCTTAGATTTGCCCTTTTGAAGCTATATTCTAGATCTTGTAGGTATGCTTCATTCTTATTTTTTATTATTTTTTTATTTTTTCTCTTCTGACTGTGTCTTTTCCAGTAGTCTGTCTTCAGGCTCACTAATTCTTTCTTTTCTTGGTCAATTCTGCTGTATAGAAACTCTGATGCATTTCTCAGTTTGTCAATTGAATTTTTCAGCTCTAGAATTTCTGGGGTTTTTTTTATTAGTATTTTAATGTCTTTGTTAAATTTTTCTGATAGGCTTCTGAATTCCTTCTCTGTGTTTTCTTGAAGTTCATTAAGCTTCTTCGGGGCAACTGATTTAAATTCTTTGTCTGAAAGGTCACATATCTCCATCATTCTAGGATTGGTCACTGTTACCTTATTTAGTTCATTTGGTGAGGTCATGATTTCCTGGATATTCTTTATGCTTGTAAATATTTGTCAACATCTAGGCATTGAAGAGTTTGGTATTTATTTTAATCTTCATAGTCTGGGCTTATTTAAACCTGTCCTTCTTGAGAAGACTTTCCAGATACTCACAGGGAATTGAGTGTTGTGATCTAAGTCTTTGGTCACTGCAGCCATATCAGCACTGGGAGGGCCCCAAGCCCAGTAATGCTATGACTTTTGCAGACTCCTGGTGGTACTGCCTTGTTGAAGTTGAGCAAAATATGTAAGTAAGTACCTGGAGTAGGCAAATTCTCTCACTTTCTTCTCTCACACTCTGTGCTGGGCTGCTGGAGTTGGAGATGGGAGTGATGTGGGCACTCCCTCATGACCACCACAGCTGGGACTGCACCAGGTCACACCTGAAGCCAGCCTAGTCTCACCCAAAGCCTATATTGACTGTTGCCTGGCTGTCTCCGATGTTTATTCAAAGCCCAAAAGCTCTTTAATCAGTAGGTGGTAAATCCTGTCAGGATTGGGTCCTTCCCTTCAGGGCAGCATATTTCCTTCTGGCAAAGGGTGGTTCTAGAAATGCTGTCTAGGAACTAAGGCCTGGTCTCAGAGGCTTCAGGAGTTTGCCTGATATTTTATTTTACTGTGGCTAAGCTAGAACCCAAGTTGCAAAACAAAGTCATATGAGCTCTTTCCTTTCCTTTCCTTTCTGGAAGTGGAAGAAGACTCTCCCTTCATTGTACTGCTTAGAGTTGAGGGAGGTGTGACACAGGCACTGGCTTGGTTGCTGCTCCTGGTGTCTCCCTGGGTCACGTGTACCCCAAGTCCACTGGCTCTGAGCCAGCATAGCCACAGGAATTGCCCAAAAGCTACAATATAAATTTAGTAGGCCCCAGGCTGCTTTTTTCAGCTGCTGGTGGGCTAGCCAGAACTTAGGTTTGGGAGTGAGGAATTCCCTCTGGCCATGCTGGTCTAAATGTTCTCTCTGTGGGCATCAGCAGAATTCTGCCCTGTGCTGTGCTCCCCTATGCCAGAGTGGCCCTGAGCTTCAATGCAAAGCCCCATAATCACTTCACTCTCCTCTGAGCACACAGATTCTCTCTTCATTTGCTATGCTGGGGCAGCACTGCTGGGGATGGGCAAGGGATGTCATAGGCAGTGCAAGACTGTCTTTTGTGCTTTCTTCAGTGCCTCTTTCCTTAATATAACATTAAAGCCAGATAGTATGATCACTTGTCTGATTTTTGGTTCTTCTGAAAGTGCTTGTTTGGGTGGACAGTTGTTGAATTTGGTGTTTGTGTGTAGTGATAATCACTGGAGGTTTCTAATTGGCCATCTTGGTCCACTACCTCTCCAAAACTCTGGTTTATTTTTTATTAATATTTCACTGAGCATGACATCCTCAAAGTTCAGACATGTTGTTGCACATGCAGATTACACTGCATGCATGAACCAACCTCTTCCCTCCCCTAGGAGAAGCTGGGAACTAGGGGATATGTTCCTGATCATACTACACTGTGCTGGGGAGGGTCTCTAATGAGAGAATTTCCTGAAGCTCCCTACTGGCTTTGGTGAGCCTGTTTTCTTATTCTCCTTGGGTGCCGGAGACTTTCAATTAGTTTTTGATTCCTTACATAGGGAATTTGTCCATGAATTGTCACTAAATTGGTAGGCTTTTGGGGGGGCTTCCTACTCCACCAAATTGTGACATAACTCTTTTGTGTATAATTGTTCATAGTACTCTCCTATAATCTTTTTATTTCTTTTTAAAATATTTTAAAATTTTATATTTAAACTTTTATTTAAATATAAAATATAATTTATATTTAATATAAAATATATAATAAAAATATAAAATATAAATATAAAATATAATTTTATATAAAATTATATATCTTTAAGGTATACAATATGATATTCTGATATATATATGCATAGTCAAGTGGTTACTACAGTCGAGTCAAGGTTCTATCTGGCCATCTTGCACTGCTCCTGGTTCTGTTTTTGACTTCTAATACTATAAATTAGTTTTGCTTAGTAGAGAAGTTTATATAAATAAAAACAGCTGCAAGATTCAGCCATGTTTTTGTGTGTAGCTACAGTCCATTCATTCACAGTGCAGTATAGCACTCCATTGTATAAATATACAACATTTTATTTATCTGTTCTACTGTGAATGGAAAATTGGATTGTTTCCATTTGGGGGCTGTTACAAATAACACTCCCATGAACATTATCATCCTTGTCTTTTGGAACACATGAGAACTGCTAACTAATTAATAAGTAGACAAATATTCGATTTCATTAGGTAAGTCAAACTGTTTTCTGAAGTGACTGTACCAATTTATATATCATCAGCAATGTATGAAAGTTACAGTAGTTCCACTTCTTCATCAATATATAATATAATCAATCTTCTTATTTTTAGCTATTCTGAGGTGTAGTGGTATCTCATTGCTGTATTAAGAATGTTTTACATAAAACTTCTCTGACAGAAGTTTAACATACCAATTTTCAAAAAACCGTGTTTCAATTTCTTGTGATCCTCATAGACAAAAGTTTTGCCTTAAATATATGGACACTTATGTGAAAATTAAGACCATTTTCTCTTACATTTTGTGTAGTTGAACAAAAGGAAAGTCTAAATTAGTGAATTTTTATCTGCTGCTCTCTGTAAGAACTTAATGATAATCAAGACTCACGTGATGCTTAATCCCCAGGATCTCACAGTCAGGAAGGAGAAGCAGACAAACAGGTATCAATAAGGAAGTCTGCAAAGAGCTTATGAACGCATATAAGATGTTACTGATCTTATTTCAGGAGGTCTGGAAATCGAGCTCTAACTTTAGACATAAAGGAAACGTAAGCTTCAGATAGGTGAACAAATGGGGATAAGAAAATTAAGGACAGAGGAAACAGTTTATAGAAAAGTCTAAATACATGGCTAATGCCCAAAGTGTATGACAATAGTGAGTATATGCAGATAATACTAGAGAGCTTACCAGGCAATAGATCATTGGAGCCTCTGTAAGCTACATAAGAAATATGAACTTTTTCATTTGGGGTGCTACAGAAAGATATCTTGAAAGGAAGTTATGTAACCAGATTTTCAATTTACATAGAGTGCTCTGGCTGCAATATGTTGAATACATTGCTGTGAGAAGCAGATGGACCCAGAAGCATGAGTGCCAGCTAAGAGGCAGCTGCAGAAATGTTCAGGAGACCTGGTAGGGTTATTTAAGGATGTCTATTAGTAGAAAGCAATACCAGTGAAAGTTAGGTTGTAGGTCCAAGACTAAGGAATGACTTCAAGAGAAAATCAATAGAATTGATTTTCTAGCAATGGAGTCCAAACTCCATGGACTGTGAGGAAGACTAAGAAGCCAAGAATGAACCACAGGGCATTCTGAAAAGATGGCAGCCTGTCATCTCCATGCCCCTCACCATCACTACCACCAACTCCTGAGGGACTGGCATAAGTGAAATAAATAAAACAGAACCCGGAGGTATCTCAAGTACATCTGAAGTCAAAGATTCTAGAAAACTGGCATGGAGGATATTGTTGGCAGCACAGTGGAAAGAGTCTATGAGGCTGCTTAAGGCTTGTGCACATAGCTACATCCCTTATTCATTGTTTCTGCACCATGTTGGATATTTCTAGATTCCCCCAGTACCACAGCTTAGGATTGAAAAATCACCCACAGAGTGGCAGACATTTAAGTACCCTGAAGTAGATGATGAGGTAGAATAAAGCAGACACCTCCTTATTCTACCAAAAACCAACCTGAATGAAGACATCTCAATGGATTTCAGTGTGGTTTTCTGACAATCCCAAGGAAAGATCCCCCTCTTGTCAACCTCACACCCCTGACTCTCATTTTAGCATATGTAAATTCCTTGAAAATTAGATAGAATTACAGAAAAAGAGGGAGAAACTCTAAATTGACTAAGACACAGTTTCTGTAACCCAGCGGAATGGGAGTTTAAATTAGAAGCTAATTTGTTATGACAGAATGAACAGTTACTTTTAATAGACACTAAGTTATTAGTGGGAGTAAAACTTGTATTTTCTATACTTTGGGTCATTTTCCTCCAAAATGCTTGGCCACCCATTTGTAGAGCAGGTTAGAGATTCTCTAGTCAGGTGTGAGGGAAGGACAACAAGAAAGAAAGTGAGAGAGCCTAGTAAGAGGGTATAGGCCAAGGAGCTCTTAGAGTTCACCATGAGATCAAGGGTCAAGAGCAATGGCACTGAATGAGAGAGGCAGGAGAGTGGGAGGTAGGGTTAGAGAGCAGAATATTTATATTGTGAGAATTAAAAGCTTGAACTTTGCCCAGACATCATTATTTTTAATGCAAGCTATATCATTGTTTAACTGTATGATATTAAAAAATTTACTTAACCATTCAGAGCCTCACTTTCCCTCTCAGTAAAATATAGATCATAATAATATCTACTTCACAGAGGTGATTTCAAAATTAAATAAAGCAATAAATCCAAAAGTTATAGTTCAGTACCCTAGTGCATAATATGTGGTAGCTATTGTTATTGGTAAAACAATTACTATTGTGGGATTCAGAGTGAGGCAGGGCCCACAATGTGAGTAAGAGAATGTATGGCTGATGCAGAAGGGCAGTTTAAGCCTTGGACCCTAAGGAGGTCACCTCTCACTGTATGTGGTTAAAAGTAACTATGCAGCAGCCTGAATGCTTTTGCTGCTATTTCTTCCATCAGATATCATAGTTTATTGCTCTTAAGTTCTACATTCCATAAAGTCCTAAGGTGTGGACACAATTCTACCAAGTTCTTTGCAAATGTATAAGAAGGATGCCCTTTACTCGTTATTCCAATATCTTATTCCTCATTTCTGTCTGAGACCTCTTCATAAAGGACTTTACTGTCCATATTTCGATCAACATTCTGGTCACGACCATGTACGTAATCTCTAAGAAGGTTCCAACTTTCCCTCCAGCTGTCCTCTTCTTCTGAGCATTACAGTTAATGCTCTGTTCATGACAATACAAGCTTTTTATAGTCTGTTCCTCTAAATTCTTCCAGCCTCTACCCATTACTCAGTCCCAAGGCCACTTCCACAGTTTCAGGTATTTATTATAGCAACAGCCCCCTTCTCAGTACCAATTTTCTGTTTTAATTCATTTTCTGCTATTACAGCAGAATGCCACAGACTTAGTAATTTATAAAGAACAGAATTTTATTTAGCTCATGGTTCTGAAGGCTAGGAAGTCCAAGAGCATGGTGCTGGCATTGGGCAAGGATCTTCCGAGGCGGAAGGCATCAGATGATGAACACCTGAGACAGAAAGAGAAATAGGGCCAAACTCATCCTTTTATCATAGGCCCACTACCAAAATATTGGTATTAATCCATTTATGAGGCTAGAGTTCTCATGGCCTAATTGTCTCTTAAAGTTTTCACCTGTCAACATCTGCTGCATTGAAGATTAAGTTTCCAACACATGAACTCTGGGGGATATTTTCAAACCATAGCAGATGGTAATCCCTGTACACTCTGAAGTCACTCAGAACAATGGCCTGATTTGGAGTAGAGAAAACTTATGTGAGCAGGACACCCAATGTACATTAGACAAAAGGGAGTGGCCATATAGTCAGCAATAATTATGTGGAGGAAGAGTATGAACATCAAGAAGCAGGATCTTTGTTTCAGGAAAGTGGAAGTGAGGGAGGTCAGAAGTGACACTGGAAGCTAAGAGATGTGAGTTACATCTCCCAGTGCTGATGTGACTGACTTTGGGAGAATGAGCAGCACTCACTTGAAAAAGATGCAAGAGGAAAGGTCCTCAGGGAGAATCAGTTTTCAGTTAAGGCAATAATGGGACAAAGTGTTCCAGAAAGTGGTAAACTTTGTTTACTAAGGGAAGAAAAGCTTCAGAGGGCACCTGGAAAGGATTGTGAGGAGAAAAGCATGAGAGACAAGGAGTTATTGAAGAGTCCTAAAATGTGGCACCCATCCGAAGTATTCTGCAGGACACTGCAGTATTCTATAGGTGACAAGATCTTTTTAAATGACTTGTTTAGACTTTTCTGTGCTTTCAGGGCTGGAAAGGCAGAAATGCTTAAATCAGAAATAGATGCACATATATTCTTTTTTTTTTTTTTTTTTGAGACAGAGTCTCACTGTGTTGCCTGGGCTAGAGTGCTGTGAGCCTAACTCACAGCAACCTCACACTCCTGGGCTCAAGCAATCCTTCTGCCTCAGCCTCCCGAGTAGCTGGGACTACAGGCATGTGCCACCATGCCTGGCTAATTTTTTTATATATATATATTTTTTTTTTAGTTGGCCAATTAATTTGTTTCTATTTTTAGTATAGACAGGGTCTCGCTCTTGCTCAGGCTGGTTTCAAACTCCTGACCTTGAGCGATCCACCCACCTCGGCCTCCCAGAGTGCTAGGATTACAGGCGTGAGCCACCGCACCTGGCCTTAAATAGATGCACATATATTCTTTTAAAAATTTGATTGAGGAAATTTCAAATGTTAATTAGTAAATCAATACACACATGCTCTTCAACTTATGATGGGGTTGCATCCCAATAAACCCACTGTAAGTTGAAAATATCATAAGTTGAAAATGCATTTAATACACTAACCCAACATCATAACTTAGCCTACCCTACCTTAAACATGCGCAGAACACTGACATTAGCCCACAGTTGGACAAAATCATCTAATACAAAGCATATTTTACAATAAAGTTTTGAATATCTCATATAATTTACAGTATTTGTACTGTATTGAAAGTGAAAACTATAATGATTTTATTGTTGTTGAAAGTATGGTTTCTACTGAATGGGTATCACTTTTGCACCATTGTGCAATTAAAAAATAATAAGTAGACCTATCATAAGTGGGGGACCACCTAAGAACAAGTAATACTTGTTCATAACTCCCATTCTACAGCATCCCAGTAAAACCTTAGAAATTTTCCTAATGAAATAACTCCACTGTTCTATCTCAAAAGAACCAGAAATTACCTAGGCATATCCCATTTATGACAAAAAGTATGATGCTTTGCTTGGTGAATCCCTGAAGCTCTGAGGCAATGATTGTTTTCAGCAAACCACTTTAGATACCTCACTTCCTTCAGTTTAAAAAAATTAGTGTCTAGACTGCCTTTGAGCATACCTCACATCTGTTGAAAAGTCTTTGTGTTGTCCAGGACATGGTCTCATCTCAGTATCCCAGACACCCTTTAGGGAAACTGGAGAGATCTGCCTTTCTGAAGAGCACGGTTGTCAAAGCCAACTTCAACTGTGGCTTTGCTTCAAATTCCAAGAGCTTTTCAGACAGCAGGGCCAATGCTGCCAAGGCCAAATACTGTATGTGCAATTAAAAAAAAAAAATCCATCATGAGGGAAACAAATGAACATAAAAATAATTGTGTCAGGAAAAATAAATGAAAGAGTTATGGATGGGAGAGCTTCAACAGGATCTGCTTCCTATTTAAATTCATTATTTTTGCTGTCTCCAGGCAAACAACACAAAGGTGAGAGACCTTCAAGCCTTGTGTAGCAGAGACAAATTTTGTTAAAAAGTGAGAAGTGGTGCAAACATCTGTCTGCCAGGACAAGCAACTTCAGACCAGGGGAAACTCTCTTCAGCTCATATAGACATTTGGAATAAATCACTGGTTGCCAACTGGAAATAACTTCTTGAGAAGGATTTCCTGAGACACTAATATTACTCTCGGAAATTCAATGCTGCCGAACAAAGAGAACACTGTTGTGGAGCTCTGCCACGAATCCGGTGCACCTGGGCACTCTACTGGGATGCCAAGGCTATTCCAGCTACTATTTGAAGGTGCAGGGATCTAGCTCAATGAGCACCATGAGCTACTGCACATGCACTTGGTTTAGAATACAGGAGGAACTATCCATTATTAAACAACTTTACTGTTGGATGATCATTATTCACACTAAATCCAGAAGAATTTACAAAACAATTCTCTAATGCAGGTTCCATTCTATCTTTCAACTTTTTAAAAAGGCACATGAATATGGATGTTCTGGAGTGGGCTCATTCATGCTGTTCAACCAAAACTCAGGCCCTCAACTGATCAGAGTCCCTCACACTAGCTCCAAACCTCACCATGATCCCCACCTTCTCTAGAGTCTGGAGAAATAAACACTTTCCAAAGGAAGATTCTCTCTCCTTCTCCTCTCTGCTTCTTGCCTCCAAAAGCCCCACCTCCCCTCAGCCTCCTGTAGAGGTTGTCATTTAAGTGGATCTGGTTGCTGTCATTATGAACATATCCACATGGAAGGGGAAAGAGGATTCAGGGTTCCTGAGCCCTAAGGATGTAATGAGACTTTTCAGAAAGTCAAGATGGCCCTGATATTAGCAGTTCTCCTGTGAGTTATAATATTAAACTTAACTTAGAGCTCCATTTTCTTTCCTGGCTTCTACCTGCCATGACGTATATGTTTATGTTGAAAAAGTTGAGTTGTGGAGAGGAAAAAAAAAATCTTATCCTGCCTTAGTTGCTCTGATGAAATTCGCTGAGCTCTCACAAAAGAAGGTACAGCCACCTTCTTCCTGCTGGATGCAGATGGGATAAAATGTTCTTCTGTGCCCTAACATTATGCAATAAGTGCCCTGGCTTACTCAGCTCTTGAGAGGCCACTCTGCAGGATCTTCTATTGGTCTTTTCATTTTGGAGTTCTTTAAAGTCTCCAAATACCAATCTCCTATGGTCCCTTGGACTCTCTTGCCACTGTCTCTTGCTGAAGAACTGTGAAGGTGCTTTATTCTTTCCTATGTTGAAGTTATAGTTCTCCTGTTCCTACCCAACATTCTCTTCCTACTTTCCCTTCTCTTCCCACCACCCTACTCTGTTTCACAGAGAAAACAGAGTATTTTTTTTCCTCATTACAGAGAAGTCTGCCTGTTAATCTGGATATGGGTGTTAATGGAAATATCCTATGAAGGGTGGATCTTCTATTCTTCGCTAGTTAAATGAACCACCTCAGTCCCTGAAACACTTCGTAAGTGACTGGGAGTTTAACAACATACTGTAGAATGCAAGGAACCCTTCCAGCAGTCAGCTGCATCATGCCTACCCAGTACCCTAAATTCCATAGCAAAATTCAGGTCTCCAGGCCATTGCTCCCAGTGTCATAGTGTTTGGCTTTATCTTTTCTGTTGCACATTGTTATGCTGATTTACCATCGCCAACAATCAATAAGCCACTTAGTGTTTATTGCCCAAGCTAGCAGTACCTTTGGTCCTCCATATCAGCAGGCTTTGTATCCACAGATTCAACCAACTGCAGACGGGAAATATTCAAAAAAATAAAGATAAAAACAATAAAAATAACAATACAATAAGAATGATACAAATAAAAAGACAATAAGCATAACAACTTTTCATGTAACATTTACAATGTATTAGGTATTATAAGTAATCTAGACAGAATTTAAAGTACACAGGAGGACGTGCTAGGTTATATGCAAATTTTATATAAGGGACTTGAGCATCAGTAGGTTTTGGTATTCCTGTGGGTCTGAGACCAATTCCTACAGATTCTGAAGGATCACTATATACAGTAAACTCTGAGTGGCTACAGGAAATTGGTTCCTTTTGTCCCTATCACATACCACAAAACAGATGATGGGTAACCAGGAGTCTTTCTTGAACTTTAAAAATGAGACTACTATGATGACATTTCTGGTAGCATTGTATATGCAGACTAGGAGATTCATATACTGACTCCATTGAGACACCTTTTCATAATCACTGGACTGGCAAAATTGAAAAGAGCTATAACAACTATTTCTGGTGTGGTTGTGAAGAAAAAGGTACTCTCATATATTGATAGGAATATGAACTATTACATTTGCAAACATGTATTAAAATTAAAAACACATACCATTTGCTAACATTTTAATTCCTAAGAATCCATCTTATTAAAATATAATATTCCAGTTTGAAGGGAAATGCATACAAGGATACTTATTGTAGTATTATTCATATTGGACAAAAACTAGAGACAAATTTAATACCTATCAATAGGGAAATTACTGAATACATGTTATATATCCACACAGTAAAACATGACACAGCCATAAAAACAAATAAATTGGAGTTATACCAAATTCATAGTGCTTTTTATAAGAAGTATTTTGTAAAACAATGACAAACAATGGATTTCATATCCATGTAAATGTATATTTATATATGTATATGTGTATGTTTGTGTATATGTACACTTACACACATATATATCTTTATATAATTCCATTAATCTGAGGGAAGATATAGGATGTGGATTATTTGTGGGGAAGGGAGGTTGGGATAGCATGTTGCCATGCAGGGCAAAAAGAGAAAGTGAAAATAAACAGCTGTTATATAACTTTGATCATAGTATATAAGATTATTTTTAAAAAATAATTATCATATGAATCATGTATGTGAATTATTCTACAGTTATCAAAGGGACCTCACCTTCAATGTCTGTGACTGCAGACTTAGAGGAAACCCCTGTACTGACACAGTATCCTTGAGTCGACTTAACAGTATGTTTTTGTTTATCTAGGACCTTCTTTGATCCATGATAACTGAATTTCCTGAACATCTTTAGTTCTCTAATGTTATTTGGATGAGGCAGTGGATGAGGACAGGAGGGTCTTCTGAAACTGTGATTTTTCTTCTTTTAAAAAATTCTATGTTCCATGCATACTTCCCAGGTATGTAGCAGGAATAACTTTCTCCTGGAAGCACTTTGGCACCTTCAGGATGTGTTCCTCCCAAGGCTCCTTCATAGTCTTCCAAGTATTGTACAAACAAACATTGTAATCTAATCACACCAGCACTTTCAAAAACTTTTAGATCTCAATGTCCTTCTTCCTCAACCAATGATATATAACTTCATTTTAGAAAAACCTTATATAATTTATTCCAGTGGGATAAAGCTGAAGGAAAGCTACCTTACCTTCCTCAGTCAAAGGTAACCAATAATACTTCCTAAAACTAAACACAACACTAAAAACTATCACTGCTCACTCCTTGGTAATGGGTATCCTGAACTCAAGTCACGGTGTAACTAATCTTATTCTTTTCATTCAGTTCAGAATAGCCCACATTTACCAGGTTCACATAAGTATTTTGAAATAACACTATAATATGTTTTCTTAATTCATAGATTAGTGAAAAGTCATCCTCTTAACAATGCTGTGGAAAATTTCTTAGCATTACAATTCTATTCAGTGCTTCTCATCTTTTGTACAACCCATGCCCCATTTGGGGAGAAGGGAGGCCTTTCTCCTCTTGTCTGAACTCAGTTTCTAACCCCATCTCCCTTCCCTACTTCTAGATTGAGCACATGAGACGTTGCTTCATTTTTTATCTTCTTCTTCTATTTGAAGCTTCATGCCAGTAGATGGGTAATATATTAGGAAAAGAGCTACACGCTGCTCCTCAGTTTGCCAATGACAAAACTGGCTGACTACCTAGGAGGGGCTCACATTGTTCCCAGTGACAACAACTTATTCTTGACCAGTCTGTAGTGTCTCACTCCCACAGTTTCCTTTGGAAATTCTAGTTCACAATATGCCCAAGATACATGTTGATTTCTGACTAGTAAATTAGAACCCACTGTGTAATATTGCTTAGCACAAGCCTACTTAGTCTAACCTGAAGCTCCACTGGTCACTTGGGAAATAAATCTAAAACTTCTAGGCCTTCATTTCAAGCAAAAAGTCCCAGTTCTGCAAGATGTAGTCTATTACTGCAGAGCCCTGAACCAGGTTCACTTTCCAAATGCCCCTAGCTCTTTTGTAATCTTTTAAGCATTAAACTATGATTCCCCAAGACACACGCAGTACTCCATTAAATGTGTATTCTTCTTACATTAATAAAAGAATAAGCCCTTATTGCTGAGGGGAGTCCTGTGAACTTGCTTAGGAAGTTCTCTCTCCTGCTGCCTCAAAAAATCTAGGAGCTTTTGAGTCCCTATTTTTTTCATGAGATACTAATATTTCAACCTGACTCTATACATCTTCTACATTGACCACTAGGACTTGAGCCCTGTCAAGTGATCCCATCTCTTCTACTCAATTCAGTGGGGGTTTTTTGCCTATTCTTAGTAGCCTCAGCCTTTTCTGCTTCTACCCAATCTAACTGTAATAAAAGGAAAACTCTGGAAGGCCCTTCTGCCTGTGGTCTGCTGACAGAGCTTGGCTGTATTTAGCTTCTAACAACATTTGATTCATTTTTATTCACCTCTCTGTACAAGTTCCCTGGGCCATTTCTCCATTACCTGAAGTAAAACTTTCTTTTTTCTAATTTCAAAAACACTAGAAGTCTTTTATCTCACTGTGCTGGATAGTGAAGATGTTGGCATGCATTTTCTAAAATCCCAATGACTTTGTTTTTACCTCTTGTCAAACAGATGGTTTAAAAGGGTAACCCACAGTTGTTATATTTTATATTTTTATGATTGTGAGTGATAAAGTATAATTTCATATGTTTATTGGCCATTATGTTTATTTTTCTCTGAATGATTACTCACAGCCTTGCCCATATTTTTATCGAGCTGTCATATTTCTTATTTTGAATGACTAGCTCAACTTTTGGCAAAGAAATAGAAAAACTAGAACAGATATACACTGATTGTTAGAATATAAATTGTGACAAGCACTTTGGCTATACCTTATGAACTTAAACACGAGTATGTGCTATAAGCCAGTAGTTTCATTCTTGAAATCTATCTTAAAGAAAAATCTCCCTCATGTTCTTAAGAAGTTATATAAAGGATATTCATTTCAGTAGTCTTTGGATAGCAAGCTTTAGAAATTAACAAATTGCCCATTAATTGTAAAACATAGCTAAATAATTTATTTTCTCTACACATAAAGACAAAAATTAATACTCAGAATATATAAAGAGCAAGTAATTTATGAATATATTATACTTGAAAAAATCATAATGCTATACATAAAAATAAATCCCTCTTTTATTACCATCTCAAATCCCAGGTTCCTCCTAAGAGGCAATCACTATTATCAACTCTCTATGTACCATGTTCATAGCAGGGGTTTTTTTTTCAATTTTCTATTGGTTTTCTTTCTCTTCTGCTTGTCTTCATCTATTCAAGTTGCTATAACAAAATATCATAATCTGAGTGGCTTATAAACAACAGAAATGTATTTCTAACAGTTCTAGAAGCTGGCAAGTCCAAGATCAAGGCCCCAGCAGATATGATGTCTGGCAAGAGCCTACTTCCTAGAGTATCTTTTCACTATAACTTCTCCTGGTGGAAGGGGGAAGCAATGGGACCAGCTATTCACAAGGACTGCTCTGCCCTCATTACCTAATCACCTTCCAAAGGTTCCACCTCCTAATACCATCACCTTGGGGTTAGAATTTCAACATATGAATTTGGAAGGGGAACACAATTCTTTAGACCATACTACTTCTTGACCTCTAGAATTTTATATACTATTGATATGAATCCAACTTTAGTGACATTTATTGCAAACATCTTTCTCTCAATGTGTTATTTATTATAAAGAAGCTTCTAATATTTCCATCAAATTTATCAACCTTTTTCTTTATGGCTTTATTGTGCCTTGTTTAATAATGTTTATGCTATCCCAAGTCATAAACATAATCATATGTTTTATACTATTATTTTTATAGTTCAGGGTTTGATATAAGGTATTTCTCACAAGTAGGATTTATTTTTGTGGCTACAATGTACTAGGAATATAACCTTATTTCTTTCTTAATCAATAACCAATTTCCTCAGAGATATTTATTGAATACTTCATATTTGCTCCACTGATTTGAAATACCTCCACAAATGTGCCTGGAACATTTCTGATGTTTTATCCTGTCACCCTAATCCATTGAATTCATAGACACCAAATTAACATCTCAAAACAAGCAACAAAACATTGGCTAAAATTCAAAACCCGTTCATGTAGAAAACAATCATAAATTAGTATTAGAATAATATCTTATTCCTTATTATTCATAGTGGCTCCACTTTCCTAGTTGAACTCAAATTGATACATTAGTTTTAATAATGGTGTACTTCTTGGGAGTAGCTAGTTCTGCAAACAATGTATATTAGACTTTATCATGAGAGACATAAGGAGCCAATGACACTGGAGCACATATTTAAAAGAGCAGTAGGATATGAGAGACCCATTAATAAGAAGCTTTTGTTTTTATTGTGCAGATGAGAAAATTCAGGTACAGAGAACTTATGTAATTTTCAGTCACATAGCAAGAAAGTGGCAGAGAATTAACTTAGACATAAGCAGTTGGAATTCAGACCCCATGTATTTAACCACTACCTAAAGTGATTTCCAACTGGAATGAGATTAAACATTCATGAGTCCAGAATAGTATTTTAAGTGTTCCGATAGTGTTTACTCACAGCATATCTGTTTACTTACATTTTCCCACTTAGCCTTATAGAAATAGTCAAGCAGTTTCTGCATGACTACAATTTTAAGTGTCCTAGAACTTTTTTCCAGGCAGTTAAGTATAAATAGACAAGTTAAGAAAAACTGTTTTGAAATATAACAGAATAGTCCTGTCTCAGTAATGTGCAGTAATATATTACCTTAAATTATTTCAAAACATGTATAATAGAATAACATAATAATAAATAAAATTGTTCCATTTCCAATATCAAGTAGGTTCTCCACTGACAATGATGGCACAATCACAAAGTAATGTTTTTATATAATGATTAACACATATCTACTACTTACGGAATAATAGCTTTGTGTTTTGACAACTGAGATACTGGCACTACCCATTAGATAATATAAGTGAAGTTGTCAACATGGAGTCTTTCTATTATCAGCAATCAGGATATAATAGCTATGATAATTACAAATAAAGTCACTCTAAAAGATAAGCAAAGAAAGCATAGCATATGCTGTTCTTAAAAACAAAAACTATAAAGGTGGAAAGCATTAGTCTTTCTTAAATCATACTTGGTTTAAGGGTGTTCTTGAGGTTCTAGAACATCTGTAGCAAAGAAGAAGAGCAGAAGAGCAATGTATATAGTTAGGTTCTGTGTGATTGAATAGTAAAAAAATATATAAATCTCACTCAACTGTAAACTCCCATAGGGCAAGGATGCAGCTGAAGATAGTTCCAGATAATATAGTGCTAGTATCAGATTGCTGTAATCTTTGCTTTAACCTCCATTTATTAAAGAAAGAATTATGGAAACTTTTAAAATATAATCCATATAATCAGTTTCAATGGGCAGCTCTGGAAGAAGTAGAGTTTTTGTATTACTAAGAAACCATTTTAGTACACCTAATAGATTCCTAGATTTGCACTTATCAAAATTAGCCTATACTCTCTAACCTATGTAGGCAATAAAGAGTCCCTAATGAAGGAAACTAGGGCATCAGACGGCTAATTGCTTAATTTACTATCCTTGACTACCATAATGATCTGAACATAAAGAGTAGCCATCAGAATTCTCTCTATAACACAAGAAAAAATTATAAAATAGATAAAAACTTCAAATAATTTGAAAACATGGAAAAATGGGACACTTTGGGTGGTAAGAGCAAGCAACACTGTCTCAACCATGCCAGTGATGCTTCATATGAAAATTCTGTTGGTTTTCATTAAATATAAATACTAAAATTCACATTTTATTAATGGAGTACCCAAAAGCTCAAATGACCTACTTAAGGTCATGCAATGAGTCATAAATAGAAACAGATACTATGTCTACTGGTACTATTCCCTAAATGAAAAAAATAAAATTAAAATGTCATTTTGAGTCCATTGAAACTGAGATGCTACAACATTGAAAGAAATTATCAAGGAGCATGATTTTGAAAAGGAAAACACATATTTTATAGTATTTATACATAGATTTATCTATTGGCACTGTAACTTTAAGGAATATGGACTTAATTTACGTTGGAAAGTTGTTTTTTTTTTTTAATAAGCCATATAAATTTTAAGAGCAACAGCAACAATTTTCCATTTGGCAAATAAATATACCAGGGAGCCACAATTCATCTTAGTCATTCTTTCCTATCATAAATGGACATGAAAGAACTGAATGAACATGAAAACAAAGTAAATCTCTCCAGGGCCTTGTAGATTAATTGAAATAAAACACTGCCTGGATTCATTTCATGCATTAATCAACATGAAATAATTAAATAGCAAAAACTTCAGGAGGCCAATAGGCCATTATGAACAGATCTGTAGAAACTGAGTTAGAAATATTTGAGAGTAAAGATAGGAATTAACTGCAGAATAAGTTACTTCTATGTAGTGAAGAAGAATCTTTCAGAGAACCCTCCACTTAGCTCAAAAGTTATCTCTTCATGAGTGGATTGTTAAAATCTGGTATATGTTCACAAAGAAATGCAGAGTTTTTAAAGGGAGGGCTTCAGTTCTAAGCTATTGTAGTTCACGATTCTAATGGTCCCATCCCTGCCAAAGACAAAGCCTGTGACCTCCCCTACCTGGGAGGCCAGTGCCAGGCCTGGGATGGCTGAGCTATCTCTTGTAACACAAAGAACAAAAGACTTTCTCCTGCCCCTCCCAACTATCTGCCCAAGGCAGGGATGCAGGCCAGGCCACAGTTCCCGAAAAGAGTGGGGGAAGTTTTAAAGAGACAGAAAATATTTTTTACCATTTTTTTTTCAGGCCATTCCTTCTGTTACAAAAGAGGGTCCAGGCCAGAGAGACCTTGTCTGAGGCCCTGCAGGGCAGTATAAGCTGCCAAGCAGAGAATCACGCAATCATATTTCTATCTAGATGTAGACCTGGATGGTGGAGGAACGAGATCATGGAAACCACTCAGGGGCTATTCCAAGAGCCCAAGCAGGGTAGGATGAGGCCTGGAGCAAGATGATTCCAGGATGCTGGAGAAACCAAACTCAATCTAGACAAATTTCCAAGGTAGGTGCTACAGGGCTTGGGACTGATTAGGAGTACTGGGGTGGTGGAAGGGGTTTGACTCCACACTAAGACCCACAGGCACAAGTAAGAAAACACCAGGGATGTTAAGTGACTCGTCCAGGTCCCCACCCCTGACATTAAACCACAGGAAATTGCCAATATTTGACCTATAAAAATGTCAGTTTCACATGGTTCCACCTAACCATAAAAAGCAGGGCCTGGCCTTGAATCCAGCTGTGCTAAATCCCAATCTCCCTCTCTGCAACATTGCCTGAGAATGAATAGTTTCCAGAACACTTCCAGTCTTAGAACCCAAGCTACTAGCTTTCTTTCAATAGTCACTTAATACGTTAGCCCATAAAGCATGTGTCTTGAAAAGAGCAATAGATTGAAGAGGAAAAACCTTGCTGAGAGAAAGAAAAAATGAGAACATTAGCCTCAGTTCACAGGTTTGTCCAGACTTCCTCGCACTTTCCATTCCCCACCATTCCCCAGTGGTTCCCTGAAGGCCACAAGTCTGTATGTCCTCTCGTACCCTGGATGCTATATGCCCTTCCCTTTCCTGGAGCCACCCGGCTTCATGAACTCTCCTCCCTGACCAATAACCCCACGCTCAGCACTCAGGGTATGAACCTTACTAAAGACACAACCGAGCTAATAATGATCCAAGAGGGAGTGGATGATGGCCACAATGACAGAAGGACAGAAACCTGAAATAGGAACAGAAGACAGAAAAATGAGCCAGGGGTAGAGCCAGCTTCTTCCCCTTCTCTGATTTCCCCCCTTGGAGTAACGATCATGGACACACTTGGTTTCTACCCAGGAGTTGACTGCCTGGGTCTCCCGCCTATCCTGCAACTCCATTTCCAAAGCTCCTGCCTCTCACCCCTCCCACTGGGGAGACAGTGCACCCTGCTGCTCCTCCCATGCAGGCCTTCCATCTGCAGCTCTGCCTTCCATCCCTCTATTCCACCCCAGAGCCAACAGATCACAACCAACACAGCTGACTGCATCCCCAGCTCTGGGCAATCCTGTCTGTGGCATGGGCGGCACATGAGGCTGGGTACATTTTGTATCTCTTCTTTCCTTCGGGTAATCTCAAGCCAGCCAAGTTCTTATCAGGAATCACTAAGCAGACTTACAGGCTTAGGACAACCAGCTCCAACCCAGGGGCTACCAGTGAGCAGAAGGCAAGAGGAAGGAAGCCTACAGAGGACCATGTCTCCAGACCTTTGCTTGGAGGAAGAGTGCTCAGCCTGAACTACAGGCCTGAGCCATGGGCAGCACCCTGTCTGCCCTGAGGCCCTGAGTGTGTGTTCTAGGTCTTTATGCCGGTCAACAGGTGCACACAGGTAATGGTGGTAGCTAGACTTAGACCAAAGGACGTAATGATGCAACTCAGCAAAAAGCAGTAGTTTGGGCTGTGGCATAATTCTTATTAACTGAGACATATTGTTCACATACTATTTGCTATTTTTATCTTAATATCCCAAATTAAAAAGGAAGTCCACCTGTTCAGGAAAGGAGTGGGAAGGATCTGGTGCCAAGGGACCGTCACATGGTCTTGAGGGAGCCCGTGTCCGAGTCCAGCCCTGGATGTGTCATTGGTTCTACATGATCTTCACCAGCACTTGCTTTCTCTGTTTCTTGGTTTCTTCTTCTGATAATTCCTGCCTTTCTGTCTACTGAGGGTGTGCAAAAGATCCAGTGAAACAGTGAGTATAGAAGTGCTTTCCAAAGGGCAGCGTGCTGTCCAGACGTGTCAGTATTACTATACTAAATCGCCTGCATGGGGTTGTTGGAAGGGCTGGAAGAGATAATGGATGGAGAAGCCCCTTGTAAATTATAAGACGTGAACGAGATGGAGAATGATTAGTAGCGAGGCGCGATTATCTATGTGCTTCTGATAACAACACCATTTTGCCACCTGCTGCCCAGACATTTCTGTAACTGCGTGACTTTGCAAAGACATGAACTTTGCATGCTGGGGTTTGCCCAGCTGTAAAATGAGATATCTCCGGGGATGGCAAACACAGCCAGTTCTCAGGGATCCGCGGGGATGTCAAGCCCGGAGATGAGACGTGCCGGGGCAGGATCGCAGGCTGTCAGGAGGAAGCGTGGCCTGCCAAGTGGAAGACGGCTGGCTCCGAGGCCAGACCCGGCAGCTGAATTCAATGGATGTTCTATGCAAGCAGATTTGGCTCAGGAAACACTTAATTACCTAATTAAAACACCTAATTACCGTTTTGAACCCCTCTGCCTTTAAACGTGTTGCCTTTTTTAACCCTCTTGGCTGCCCTGTGAGATCAGTTATGTTTTTATCATTCCCATTTTACAGATAAAGAAACTGAGACCTGAGAAATTATGTCCAGCATCACAACTTTGAACATGAAGCAGGCAGGATTTATCATGACTGCAAAGATCTCACTTTCACAGTGATGTCAAGCTGATTCATAACATAAGGGCCTGTATGGTAAGAGCCATAGTCCAGGAGGTGCTGCTTTCTGTGCAGTTCGTGGATGGGTGAGTTTTCCATCATGCAAAGTGGGTAAGTCTGGGCCAGACCAGTTTCCGATGGGAATATTGCAGAAGTGGAAGTGGGTGGAGCTCATTAATAATACCAGTGGAGAGTGTTGAGAATGCAGATTCCCAGGCCCTGTTCTGGAGGTTCAGATACAGTAGTTCCTGGGAGGAGCCTGAGAATGTGCATTTCTGCAATTCCCTCAGGGGAACTGGCTAGCACCTCTCTGAGAAGCACTGCCCCTGGGCGATGACCACAGCCTGTCTAAGGTCGCGTATGCAACTGCAGTGGTCATTTTGATTTTATGGGACAGACAGGGCGTGAGTAAGTTATGACTGTCCCTGCCCTTTAGGGAGGATGACACATTGGCCAGTCTCACTTCTTCCCTCTTGTCAAACCAGCCTTTGACTCCCACCCTTGCTCCTGTGCTGGTGGGGATGAGGGACGGTCAGAGGGGAAGGTGGACGCCCGAGAGGGTTTTTGCTTTGAGAAGAAGGCTGAGGAGAGAGGCGGGAACACAGGAGCAGCGTGGGAAGGCAGTGAGCAGGGAGAAAAAGGGGATTCTGAGACACACCGCTGGTGCCATATGTCTTTCTAGAACGTCATCATCATAGAAGAGACATGAGGTTCTTTTTCAGAATTACTCTCAGTTGTGTGAACTGT
The DNA here is from genome assembly GCA_963574885.1 of Lepilemur ruficaudatus. Lineage (NCBI taxonomy): Eukaryota > Metazoa > Chordata > Mammalia > Primates > Lepilemuridae > Lepilemur > Lepilemur ruficaudatus. Next base: position 8,545 of record CAUYRT010015568.1, on the reverse strand, counting down.
GGCCCTGGACGATGTGGACAATCGCACCCCTATGTGGCTTCATAAGCACCATGCCCTGGGCACATGGGCCTGGAGCCACACCAGGACCGGTAGCACAGCTTAGCATCCCCACAGAAAAACAACTAAAATAGCCTAAAAGGCAAACAGCTCGTCTTCCACTGGCGTTCCAGACCAGCCACAGTCCAGATCTGAGCCACCTGACCCCACACCCGAGGACAGCCCCTTCTGAATCCGCCCCCATGGCAAGTGGCTCTGCCGTCTGCAAATGCCTCCTCAGCCCCTCCTCTCCTGATCTCATCCCTACACCTGACTCCCAGCCAGCGGAGGCTGTGGCCTCCAACAGCCTTCCCTGATCTGCCCAGCTATGAGCCATTTCTTCTTAGGCTCACTCTCTGCCCCACTGCTAAGCTCACAGGCACTTAGCTAGGATTCTGGGTCCCAGAATCCTAACCTTGTCTTCTCAGCTACCTTTTAAGATCCTTAAAGGCCAAGACTGAGAAAGAAATGTTCTCTGCAGCCACGACCCCCAAACCCAGCTGATCACCAGAATTAACTGCGAGTTTGTAAACAGACTCCCAGATCCCAGCCCAGATATGCTGCATCACGATTCCAGAGGTAGGAGCCCTGAAATCTATTTTTAAAAAGCTCTCTGGGTGACACTGCTGAATAGTCATCACAGGAAATCAGTGCCCGCCAGCATCTATTCAGCACCATGTTGAACACCTGGCCTGCTCTTAGACTATTTGTTGTGTAATGATTGATGAATCAATCTAGCAGCAGCCCGCATTCCCCAGGCCAGTCACACCTGCCTTGAAGCTGGAATAGCAGCGGCACTGCCTGCCACCTCCCCAGAGTGGTGTGCTCAGCGCACAGGGGACAGGCTCACATGAGCTCCTCGGTGACCATGCTCTTGGTGGCCGCAGGGTGTTCTTCCCCAGGTTACTCTCAGCAGTAGCAGGGTGACAGCACACTCACCGTGGGGCTCCCACTGCCACTCCGGAATCAGCCGTGTGACTCAGCACGCGGGGTTGCCGCTGGGCGAGCACGCCACTCACTCTCAGAAGCCACTGCAGCGAGGTCTGCTCCAGCTTGGTCTACTTTGCATGCTAAGTCAAGGGTATCTGCTCCATATGGCAATGCATAATTTACAGCACAATTTAACTCCTGCTTATATAGCCGATTCCATACAAAGCTGCCATTTGCATATTTATTAATTTACAAAATTAATGCCATTTTCTTAGTCCCTTACAGGATGTGTTGCCGGTCTCTGTCTTTGAATTAATTTTAATCTAAGGTGGAAACATTTGTTAAGGGAGTTGGCTCAAGCCAAAGTAATCAAATGCTCAGTAATCAAATGCTGGTAGGGGGTGGGGAAGCGGGAGCTAACATTTACTGAGTGCCTAACCACGCTAGGCTCCAAGAAAATTAATGGTGCGGAATGGAAGTCTCCAAAAACAGCCCCACAACATCAGATTGTTGCTGTTTTATAAATAAGGATGCTGAGACTCAGAGAGGGTCAGTAGCCGGCCCATTGTCACACGGTCTGTGAGTGGCAGAGCCTTCGATGACCACAAAAGTCAAGAAGCAGGGTTTCCATCTGCACTGATTTCCAGAAGTGAAAAAGGCTATTCCTCTGCATAATTAATTCTTTTTCAGAAAGTGCTCAACACTCCAGATATTTCAGTGTGTACGGATAGTCTTGTCACGACACAACACTTCAGAAAGACATGAGTGGAAGATGCCTTTGAGGATCTTACTCTCCTTACAGCCAGTGTTTGAGCAGACCTACCCAAGCAAACAAATGCTGTGGTCAAAATTCCCACCTGGTGGTACTGAAAAGGTTTCAACAGTAAGGCAGATCACCTTCCATTAAAAAAAAAAAAAACCCTATTTGCAACCCTCCCTGTCCTATAAGCCATTAGTGTATCCTCCTTACCTCCATTAACTAACTTCTTGATAAAGTTCTTTCTGTTCTCATCAGTTTCACTTCCCCATTCATCCCTGTCTGTGGCCATGTGGTCTTCACGTCATCAATGACACGGTCTGCCTCAGTCACCAATGTCCTTTCTGCCTTTAGATCAGGTCTCTCCACAGAATTTGTTACCTTGAACCACTCCTTCCTTAAAGTTTCTCTACTTCCTTCTTTCCCCACCATATACTCTGTCTTGTTCCTCCCTTTCCCAGTGATATTTCCTATATTGCCTTTTCTAGCTCTTCTTCCTAATTCTGCTTGGAGATATTTCCTAGTAACTTACAGATCTGCTTCTCTAACCCTGCCTGGAAGGGTCTTGGACATCTGACAACATCCAGCTGTATACCAGACGTATTTCTGAAGGTACACCAGGCACAGCAAAGTTGACATTTCCAAATCCTCCTCTCCCTTCCCCTGAAAATCTGCTTTTCCTTCTGATTCCCCTATCTTGGTATATTGTCTCACTTGCTCATTCCTTACAACTCGAGACTTTTGTCGCATTGAGCATTCCTTAATCCCTAACCTTCAGCACTCAATTGATGATGAAACATTATCCGGTTCTTCCAAATATACTTCTGAAATCTACCTCTCAAACAACTTCCAAGTCTATCCCCTGGTTTTGGTTTTATCTCTCCAAATCTGTCTGAAGTCATCTCTTCATGGTGCTATTGCAATGGGTTCTCCAGTGGCCTTCCCACCCCCGGGGCCCTCACCCTCCAGCCAGTCCTCCACACCAGCATTAGTAATGTCTCTAAAGCACAGGTCTGGTCATGTGACCATTTTACACGACATTTCCTCTAACATCTCCCCAATACCCTTGGATGGATGCAATCCCCTCTGCATTGTGGGGGTGAATTCACACTCCTTGAAGCAAAGAAATGAGTCTGTTTGTTCACACACTCATAGACCTTGGAACAGTATACAGAATAGATGCTTAAAAAAATACTTGTTGACACAGTGAATATCAGTTCCACCCATATGTATAAACCTATCTAATTCTAGCTTTATCTCTCATTGCTCCTTCCTTAGATCCTGAGAATCAACCTTCTCTAACATGATCACACCATGTCCTATGCTTTGTCACAACTGTTTACCTTTGTACACGCCACTCCCATGTGGCGGGATCTATCTCCCATACAACCTTCATGGCTCTGCCTTCGTTCACGCTCAAAACTCAATTCAGACACCGCCCACTTTGGGAAAGGTTCCCTGTTGCCCTCCTGACAATGAGCTGATCCTTCCTTCATGGAACCATTCTTTTGTTTCTCTCCAGGTGAGAGAGAGAGAGAGAGAATAATATATTAATAGATAGGTAGATGATAGACAGATGAATAAGCTAAGACTCAGTTTCCAAAATCCTGGACTGGCCACACACCATGGCTTAAGTCATTCTCAGGACACAGAGGAGAAGTTCAGGCTAAGAAATATTTTATTTCTATTTGGAACTATCGTTTTCAAGCACAAGCACGGCCCCCAGATACACTCGATCAGCTATTGATGTGTCACCAGGATGTTTTTGCCCAAAGGGAACAAGGCACCAAGGCTCAGGGGCTTCCTTCCATGAGGACTCTAATTCTCCAACTCCGGCTGGCGAGACCTCACCGCTCCGGGATGAGCCGGGCAGAGACAAAAAAAGGAAAATACTTCAGGGTGGACATGTTTTGCCACACGGCCGGGAGCAGCTGGCCCAAGCACCTGCCTGGCTGTTCTTCACCTTTGGGCCTCACTGTGGTGGGAGCCCAGCTTTCCAAAGAGGAAGGCTGGGAGGATGAAGGGAATATGCGCTTCCACCCAAGCAGAGAACGGCCTTAGTGTCTTTCGAGCCAAACACGAAGCAAAGAAGAGAGACTCCAAAAGCGCAAAATTTTAATTGCTAAAAAGCCTTCAGAAGCCAAGCTTTACCCTTACCCCAACATCCTTCCCTTCTGTCCTTGCCTTCAACAGGTGTTCCCCGGGTGTCTGTCAGTTCACTCTCCGCCTCTGACCCAGGCCAGCAGATGACGAGGTCTTGAGCTCCCCCTACAGGCCGACAGTAATTCTGAGGACGGGAGAACAGAGAGGAAGCTCTGCAAGAGGATGTAATTGACAAGTTACTAGATCATTGCCTGCAAGAGGGGGTGGCCGGCCAGCAGGAGGATCTCTCGGCGAAAATAGAAGGAGCACCCCTGGGAGCAGGAGCCCAGGAGGTCTGCTCACGATGCCCCCTGTAAGCAGAAGGACGTTGTCAAGATGTTTGAGCAAAGCAAGTGATAGGGGCTGAGAATTGCAAATTTTCTCTTAGAAGAGAAAGAAGACTGCCCTTTCCCGAGCGTCCGCTTTCTGCTGTTGTGTGCAAGATGTTTTAACCTATAATTCGTAATTAAAATACTTGCTGCTTTTAACCCCCACGATAAATCTGAAGGGCCAGGTATTGTTTTCCTCATTCCACTCATGAGAAAATCCACGTCCCAAGTTCATGTTAAATAAAAATAGGTGTGATCTGGAATTTGGACCCCAGATTTTTAAACTCCAAAGCTCAAACTCTGTGCACTTGTCATGCGGCCTTCAAAGCGAAGTCTGGGCCACAGCCACTGCCCAGGAATGCACTGGGTCTGTCAGGCAGTCCAGCATGGACACTTGTGGCCTTAACGGCCTTCCTGGCATCCATATGCCAAGGGCTCTACCTGTATTATCTCCATATTCACAATAAAGATGTGAGGTGGGCTGTATCATCCCCTTTTTAGGTAAGGTACAGGAAATTTGAATTACTTACACAAGATTACAGCTGGGAAGTGGCAGAAATGAATTTAAACACAAGAGATGGCCTACAGGAGGTGTTGGCAAATATTTTCTTTAAAGAGCTTTGAATTTTAGTGCAAAAGAAGCCATGGACAATACATAAACCTACAGGGCTGTGTTCCAATAAAACTTTATTTACAAAACCAGGCATTGAGCCATATTTGGCCGCTGGCCATAGTTTTGCCAACCCCGTCACTGACTGGTCTTTATTTGATTACGAGATGGCCTCGAGAAAGGTGGATCTAGAAAGGTCTCACACATAGTGGACTCAGACTTTCTGGGCATGGAAATCAGGTGTGCAAAAACGTGAAGGTGCAAATGTGCCTGGAAGTGGTGAAGGCTGGGTAGAGGTGGCCACGCCTGTGATAGATGAACCTCACGGCAGAAGGACGGACAGAACTGCACTGTGACAGGGCCAGATCATGAGAGTGCTCTAGTCCAGGCTAAGGAGTGATAAACGTCCAAAGATGAATAGCTTTCAAAAAGGGGAATCACCTATCGTCTTAGAAGCACCCCTCCTGTGGGCTCCCAAGAGAAGCATCTCAGGAGTCCTGAGATTGGGACTAGAAAGACGAGAGGCATCACCACAAAACAGAGAGGAGTGAATGAAATTGTCATGTCCATCATCGAATGAATGGATCAAGAAAATGTGGTGCACCCATACACATACAACAGAATATTATCCAACCTTAAAAGGGAAGGGAATCCTGCCATGTGCTACAACACAGATGAACCTTGAGGACATTACGCTAAATGAAATAAGCCCTATCACACACAGACACAAAAATAATACTGTGTGTGTGTACTTAAATGAAGAACTCAGAGTAGATAAGTTTACAGAGACAGAAAGTAGAATGATGGTTGCCAGGGGCTGCTAGCAGGGAAAAAATAGGAGTTGTTGTTTAATGGGTGTAGAGTTTTAGATTTGTGAGATAATGATTAAGTTGTGGAGCTCCATTACACAACAATGCAAATAACTTCACACTACTCAACTGAATGCTGGAAATAATTAAGAGGGTAGATTTTCTGTTATGTGTTGTTTTAGCACAATCAAAAATAAAAAGCATTAGCAGGGTTGTAAACTAAGGCAGCAGCATGCGGAAGGCAGGGCGTGGGGGCACACAGGGGAGGCACAGAAGAGCAGGAGGAAAGGACTGTTCCGGTTCTGTGGCACATGGGCACGCTTGCTCAGACACAGCACTTGGCCTCTTGCGGGCCTGTCTCTCACTCCCCGCGCCACGGTCCCGCCACCTAGCATCATGAGGCTGCGATCGCCCCGTGAACACTGTCTTCACACTCTGGCCTGGGCTGTCAGCTGTGGGGCTGGACTCCTCTCCCCCGAGTCCACTCGGTGTGGTGTCTCCTGCCATATGTCGGGCCACCCTGTTCATTAATCACACCTCCTGAAAAGTCTCTTAATTACATTATGTTCACAATCCATAAAACATAATTAAAATATGTAAATCCATTATATTCTTTAATGAGCACATTGAGACCTCAAAATTTTAAATTAGATATGAAATTGATGTGGACCTACTACTATCGATTACCCACGGTAATAAATCACCCTCCATTTGGACTGAGACGGCATCCCTCCTCCCCACCGGGGTTTTTTTTCCCAAGCATTTCCTACGACTGTTTGAAATTGCATGCGATCCTTCAAGGATGGCGATCCCCGGCTTGCTGGAACTCGACAACACCAGCAGCAACAGCGATAACTGATGTCCGGACGGGGCTCTGAAGCTTGCAGAGGGCTTGCACAAAACATTTTCTCATTTCTGCTTCAGCAATATTTTCGTTTCCATTTCAATGTAAATATACCGATTTTTCATTCTCATGGAAAATATCAGAAGCAGCGCCGGTCGCTGCCTCTCTCCTCCACCCGCTTCGCGTTCCCAAATCGCATCTCTACTCCCACCTGAGCACGTCCGTTGCTGCTTGCTACCCACACCGTGTCGATATGTGCCTCTGTGTCCCCACACGGCTGGTCCCTTTCTCTGCAACTGGAGCCCTTCTCTCACCTACACGTGGAATTTCCAGGAATTTTCCATGACCAGCTCAAGGATCTTCGTGTCTGATCCAGTCTGGCAAGGCTGGCTGCTTGGTCGTCAGGACTGCAGCATCATTCTGTTTTTGAAGAATGACTTCTGTGGGTACCGCTTTTATGTGCCCTGTAATTTTTTTCATTGGACTCTCATAATGGCCGTGTAAGACAGTCATTAAAGGTATCGCCCTCATTTTATAGGCCATAGACTCGTAAAGCTCATAAAGGTTAATTGATTTGTCCAAGGCAGAGCTCGGCGAGGACCCGGGCACACAAAGGCCTGGGCCTGGCTCTGTCTGATGCAGAAGTTCCCTCCCTCTTGTCCGTCTTTCCCGGGAGGCCTCCCTGTCTCCGCCCCACGCATCTGCTGTCAGTATGCTACGGGAGCTTTAATCAAGAGTTTCCTTCCCCCCTCTGATCTAGTTCCTTCCCACTGCAGCATAAGGGTTTACTTCTGTTTTCATAAGCTTAAAGTTGGTTTCACAGTTTAAGCTGGAAGTTGACACACTGGCTGTAGAGCCACACACAGCCTGAACTGGAATCCCCACGTACCCACGTAGTAAAAGTGGGACCTCGGCCAATTTGCCAAATCTCTGCCCTGACACCTTCATCTCTGGTGTGGGAATAAACAATAACAACTACCTAGAAGGTTGTGAGGATTCCATAAACATAACACAGGTGCAATGCCTGCCTCTTAGTCAGTGATCACTGATTATTAATTTGAGTATTACCATTACCATCCTTATTATCATTACCCTAAACTAGGGAGTCCTCTTGCTCTTTGTAGTTGGGGCTTTGCTCCAGAATGTTCTTTTAAACATTTTCTGTGACTATAGGCAGCAGGTGGAAGCAAGATGACTACCCAGCAGTGGGTGTTCCTCTGAATATGAGAGAGACATTTTGATAGAATGCACCCAGCAGGGGCCCAAGAGATTAATTTGGAAATCTAATTCCCTCTTTCCCTAAGGTTAGAAATCTAAATCTCAGGAAGATAAAATGACTCAGTCATCATTCATTTTCTTTTGATAAACATCTATTAATTGCCTACTGCATGCCAGTGTATGTACCCCAATAGGCCAATAAAAGCTTTATTTAGTACAAAATATCTGAAGCAGAGTAGTAGCAGATCAGCGTCTTGATCCCTGATGTACCTTCGGTCCTGCCACAGGCCCTGGCGTACGGCAGGAACCCGGTAAGTACAGTAACAGCCCAGTCACCACTCCCACCACATCTAAAGTCTCATAATAAAATTATGTCTTTGGAACAAATTCCAACTCAAGCCGCCAAAATTATACCATCCTCTTGGAAATGTGGATCTACCTCGTAGGTATTTATCAGAATCGCCTAGAGGGCTTGTTAAAACCCAGATGACTGGGCCCATCCCTGCAGTTTCTGATTCAGTAGGTCTGGGGTGGGGCCCAGGAATTTGAATTCCTTACCAATTCCCTGGTAAGGTGGATGCCACCGGCCTGGGGATCAGACATAAAGAGCCACTGCACCCAAGGGTGGCAGAGCCCGGGAAGGAAGGAGCCCAGATTCCCAAATCACCACCTGAAAGACCATCCTCCAAATATGGACCATGGGCTGTGAATGAGAAACTGGCTTAATAGTGTTAAACTGCTGAGATTTGAGGCTTCTCTGTTACAGAGGCTTGAATTACTTAAGGCATAAAGAAAGGTAGTTATTTCAGTGAAGAAGAAGAAGGTATAGTGTGTTCAAGTCCCTGATTATTACTCCTTGGCTGAAAATAC
>CAUYRT010015565.1:0-11895 GCA_963574885.1 Lepilemur ruficaudatus | reverse complement strand
TATATATCATGCCTTTACTCCATTTTAAGTGTACAATTCAATGATTATTAGTAAATTTACGAAGTTGTACAGCTATTCACATAACTTAATTTTAGGGGATTTCCTTCCCCCTCGTTCCAAATCTTTATCTCTGAGGGTTCTGAGCCCTGGCAATCACACCCTTCTCAGCCCAGTAGTACTACATGTATTTATTCAATAACAGTGATGCCTGATAGGACCCAGAGGCAGCTAGCGTATCCCCTGAGTTCTGCACATGCATAGCCTGCTCTCATTGTGTAGGAGCAAAGTTATCTCTTCCCGCCTACCAGAGTCAATTTCCCCTGATACAATGGTGACAGTGACTCCCTCTTCTTACATGCTGGTCACTGGTCACAAAAAGTCCAAAGAGCCCTGGCAGCTGCCCTATCTTGTGACCCAGTGGGGTCCTTGATGTGACTCTGGCAAGTGTGTCTAACTGGGAACCATGACCTTCAACCCAACAGACACCAGGGTTGTGCAATGGACAGCAAACTATTCAGTCTTAGGGACTGCTCATATATAGGCCAACTCCTACTTTTCATCTCTTGGTATTCTTTTTTTTTTTAATTGAGGACAAAGCACAATATAAAACTTCTATTTAATGCATATGATGCAACCAGCAGGTTAACACTCATAATTTCAGAGTGTTGCCTCTTAGCAGGTATCTCCACTGTGCTTTCAAAAGATTGTTTTAGAGCTTAACGGGGTCAGATGCTTTGGGAGGATTCTGTATGTGATACAAGCATTACATTTCGTGGTCATGGCCTACTGGAGGTCCTAGGTAGTGCAGCAAAGAAGAAAAAGCAATGAAAAGGCATAAAAATTTAAAAAGACATAAAACTGTATAGAAAGATGCTATCCTTTTAGTAGAAAACATTAAAGTATCTGCCAAAAAGCTACTAAAACTAATATAAAGGTAGTTTAGCAGGGTAACAAAGCACAACAGCAATACATAAAAATAAATTATATTTCTATATACTTATAATGAACAATTGGAAATTCAAATTAATCACCAATAGCATGAAAAGCATAAAACATTTAAGAAAACATGTACCAAAATATGTGCACGACCTGTACACTCAAAACCCTCCCCCCCAAAAAAAAATTTCACCTAGAGAAACTAAATAAAATCTAAATAATGGAGATATATGACACATTCATGGACTGGAACACAAACAGTAAGATATCAGTTTTCCCTAAATTAATCTGGAGATTTAACTCAACCCAAGTTCAAATCCAAAGGTTTTTAATTTTCAGGATTTTTAATTTTTTTATAAATTGACAAGCTAAGTTCTAAATCTACATGGAAATGCAAGAAATCTAGAAGAGTCAAAAGGATTTCGAAAATGAATAACAAATTTGAAGTACTCACATCCAATTTTAAAATTGGCTATAAAGTACAATAAGCCAGCCAGTCCAGTATTGACATAGGGATACACATATAGTACAGTAGAACAGAATAGAAGCAATGATATGTAAAAAAAAAAATTACCTTAAAATGGATCAGAGACACATATAGAAAACTTAAATCTATAAATCTTCTATAATAAAATATTAGAGAGAAAAATTGTCCTTGGATTAGGCAGAGATTAGGTTAAAAAATTCAAAATCATAAGCCATAAAAGAAAAAATTATAAGCGGGACTCCATCAAAATTTAAAATTTATAACTGTGTTATCTTTAATTTGGTAAGTATAGTTTCTCATATTCTGAAACGCCTTTGTGTTTTAAGTGTCCTTATTTTCATAAACAAAAAATGTCATGTTTATCATGATCAATATAGAACACTAAAAACTTGAGAGCAAAGAAAACAGAGGATTATTGTATGAGCTATGAGACCATTTATTGGGGTTTTGGAATATGTGAGGATTTTTTTAAAGAAATTAAAAAGTAAAAGCAGACTATAGTAGACAGCCTCCCTATGGCCCCCAGTGATCCCCACTTCCTGGTATGGCCCCTCCCTTGTGAAATCTCCTCCCCTTGAGTGTGGGCTGGACCTGGTGCCTTGTATTCTAATGAGTAGAATACAACAGAAATGATAGGATGGCACTTCTGAGATTAGGCTTTTGCTTCTGTGTTAGGCGATCTCTCTTGCTCCCTTAATGGCTTGCTTGGAGTGAAGCCAGTTATATTTTCAGCTGACCTCCAGCTAATAGCCAGCAAAGTCCTGATGTCCACCAGTAGGCAGGTGAGTGAACTTGGAAATGGATCCTGTGAGTCTACCTACCAACAACCATGTGAGTTATCCTCCCCCAGCTGAGTTGAGCCTTGAAATGACTGTGGCCCTGGCCACTAGTTTCATTTCAGCCTTGCAAAATACACTGAGCCAGAAGCCAACAACTAAGCCACACACAGATTCCTGATCTACAAAAATTATGAAATAATAAATGTGTATTTTTTAAGTGGCTAAGTTTGGAGGTGACTTGTTACACAGCAATAGGTAGCTAATACACCTCGGTTCTCACCGTAAGACAAATCACTCACACAAGATGCATAGTTCCTGGGTGAGAACATCAAAAACCGAAGTCTATATCTTTACTAAAAGCCTGAAGCTTCAGCAGTTTTATTCAGCTGTTTTGGACCAAATAAAAAGAAAATGGTATTTAAGGCAGATTACTTTTTTTTGTAAGTCTTAGCTCATTTGCTTTAACTGAGAGTTTAGCTAATGTCAACCATTGTAGAGCAATCTTAATTGCTATGGTGCTCTGTCAATAATGTTTTGGTTCATTTATTGTAAATATGCAGACAGAAGCTAATTTTTTGAGGATTCATGTGGTTTCTCATAATGAGACAAATTAAATAGACACCTGGAAAATAACTTGAGAATCTCTCTCTTCTAGCTTTCTTTTCCTATTAGATAATCAAATATTCATTGTAATACTGGGGTGATCAGATATTCTGATTTATATAGAATAGGTCAGACAAAGACTGCAGTACACTGGCAGCTTCTGACCTTTGGAAGGTATTCTCTGCTCACCTAGCTAGTGTGTATCTGTTGTAAAGTGGCGTTTGTGTTGTTTTGAGAATCACAAAAGCTGCAATGACCCACCCAGCTTTTATCACTATACCCTTATTATGTTTAACAGCTAGGCTTTCTAACCATCAAGTTCACACTCATTCTAACAACCAAGTGCACTTGATTCTATGATAGTGAGTTGTTCTCAATTCTGTTCATCGCCTATAATCTCTGCATTGAATCATCCTCCCACCTTGGCCCCTCTGACCTTGGGCACCACTTTCTAACTCCTCCTTTCCTACTCTGTGCCCACTTTCCCTCTCTCTCAAAACTCTTCTCAATTTCCAAGATGTAGCCTAAACCTCACAAGCTTTATATAACCTTTTTTATCTCCCCTCCACACACAAAAAGAATTAGGAATTTCTCAGCACCCAGACACGTTTTTGAACTTTGTTGTAGCCTTTACAACATTTTGTCTTGTTTCATACATACGTAACATGTATCTTTATTGGGAGGTGGGGTGTATATGTCCTGCATTAACCTATAAACCCCTTGAGGACAGGTACAATTTCTGAAATATTCTAATGTCTATGTTTGTATAGATTGCGGTGAGCTCCTTTTGATAACTCTTTTCTATTTCTCCCTTTACTCAGACACCTACATTTCTTTCTTTTATTCTTTCTGATTTTTTTTTTCTAAACAATTTTGCAATTTTGGGATATTAACACCTACCCTCTAAATGAGCTTTTTTTATGAAGAAACATAGAAAAACACAAAAACGTATATTTTCAGTGCATAATTGGGAACCATTTCATACACGCTTTTTGTGCCATCTGTCAGCCTTCAGCAACCTAAACACCTGGGTCTGTAGGTTAACACAGACAAACTCCGTGTCTTTTGCTGTCAACTGCCACATACTGCCTGATTACTGGGCCTGATCCTATATTATCTTCCCAAGGCTGTCCTGAGAAGTGTTGTTTTTATCTGCTTAGTAACTACTCCCCAGCAACCAGCTGACTGCCTTTCCTGCTATATAGTGATTATGATTTCTGGCCTCCCATAGGCACTGAACCTACATATTTTACAAAAATTACCTTTCAGGACTGTGTAGACCATGTATGCCGCCTCCTACTCTTCTGGGATTATCTTTCGGAGCATGTTCTTCGAAAAGGAGGGGTTAAGTACTGCAAGCACATACATTTTTATTAAGAAGAATCGATGTGACGCAAAAACACGTCTTAGCTATTTTTATAATTGGCCCATTATAAATGCCAACTGCCTTCCAATTCAGCAATTAGGTCATAAAAATTAAATCACGATTCTTATATCTTACATCAATTTCATTCTCAGTAGGGAATATTGCAATTGACATTAAGGCGAAATAGGAAAGAGTACACAGGGCATGGATAGCACAAAGGAATGATTTATTAATAAGCAATTACATTATACCCTCTTGTAACATGAAACTGAAACATCATTTACAAAGAAATATGAAGTGAGGGATTTTATATTCTAGAATAAAATAGTTGAGAAGAAGGTTTATGGAATAAGACACACAGACATTTTATAGATATATATGTGTGTATGTATATAGATAGGATGTAGATAGATGATACATAGACAGGCAGATAAATAGGTAAATAATAATAGACACTAAAGAGATAGACACATCTGCTCCTGTCCTCTGAAGAGGTTTGACAATGAATGCATTAAGTGTCATAAATCTGAAGACAAGGAAATGTGATTGATGAACTCTTAAGATTTGTTCCTGAACAACGTCCCTGCAGGTGGAACTTCTCCATCTACCATGTTCACCCCTCTAGGGCAGGCAGCGATTGCACGCACTGCGTGAGTGTGGGGGACAGATGGCAGACGGAGTGGCGGTAGGAGAAAACTCAAACACTGCTCAGATCTCCAGCTCCAGAGGGACTTCCTGATGGCCAAGGAAGTCAAATGCAGGCTCAGTTGGCTTTAATTTGGCCCGTGGAGTCCCTTATGTTTTTAAGATGACATGGGCTTAGCGTCTGAATGAGCAATAGGTCTGGCCTAGGGATTCTCAACAGCAGCAGTCTGTAAAACGCTGTGGTAATGGACATGCGACAACGCAAACAACCCATTGGTTTCTCTTTGTGGGATTCAAAGAAACCTCAGAATTCCCTTCAACATTTGATCTGCTTCATGCCAATCCAGAAAAACATGTGTATTCCTTTCCCCGAACCACTTTTTTAGTAGTATTGTTTTAATAGTGAACATTGTGAGTGTTCCTTTTTAGCAGCTTTGTCACACCTCTATTACAGCACTTACAACATTTTTACTGAAATTATTTGTGTGTAAGTCTATCTCAGGTAAAAGACAGCAAGCACTCAGGGATAGATTATATCTAATATGTTTTCTGATCACTGATGCCTAGTCTCTTTCATACATAAAATAAGGACCCAACATTTCTGTTAAATGAATAAATGTTGGCTATGGAATACGGCATAGATATTTTTACATATTTATAGACTTTGCACATATTGATGTTTCCACAATTGATAGGATTTTTATATTTGTTTTCTTTTTTCTCAAAGAGTTGTTTTTAAATAGGTAGTAGTTTAGATCCAATGTCAATGTCAATATAAACGCAGGGGAGAGATCATATGACTAGATAGTATTTCCATTTGAAAATATGAGAGTATTTACAAACAAAAATTTTTATTCATTTGTTTAATAAATGACAGCACATTCTATGCCATCAAATCTCTTACAAAATGCAGAATTAGAAAGATTCACAATTTATCTATTGTTAAAGTTAGGGATAATATAAATCTGATCAATTTGAGGGGTTGTTTCAGGTCAAAAAAAGGACAAATAAATGATTAAATAAAGATAAGTTGTAGTATCAAATTTATAGATATATATTTAAAAGTATTTATATATTTAAATATTTTAATCAAAATATTTGAAATATTTAAAATTTTAAAAAATATTTATATAGACATATATATTTTTAAAGTTTCAGTAAATTATGTAGGAATTTTCCACTGAGTCTTTTATTAAGTGTTTAGCATTCATTATGTATGAATTATTCAAACATATACTTTTATAATTTATTATATTTTTTATATTATGACAATGCCTTAATAGTGTGAACAAATAGTATTTTCTTTTCCCTTTCCTACTAAATTTCTTTGCTACAGAAATAATTTCTTACTCTAATAATTTATTCCTAGAGTAGTTATTATTAATGAGTTTCATTATAATGTCATGAAGCAGATATAAAACTTTTAATTTTACATATACATATATGAGTCCAATAATTACTAAAATATACACATATGCCAGAATTATGCATTATGCAACTCATGTGTAAATTATTTCTAAACAATAAACATGGAAAGCATATTAGAAGAAAAACTTAAAATTTATGAAACTCTATAAAGGACAAAGTAAAATGCAAATTAAATGCATAGTTAATGTATTTTGAAAGTAATAAAAACCACAGCTACACAGAACATTAAGAAAAATTTTCCATTTAGCTTTTACTGTGTCAACAAAAAACAAATTTTTCATAGTTAATTACTTTTCCGGCATTCTAATTCACTGGATGATTTTAAATTATGGGAAATAAATAGTATTAATTTACAGAGTAATAACGGATTTTTACAAGATTTTTTGTGTGTACAACGTGCTTCAAAATCCTAATTCCATTTTTCTTGTACTATTCAACTGTACTTCTACCTAGAGAAACAGTTGTCTACATAAGACAAAGCTGTGATTTCATGGATTCTTATTGATTGGTAGTTTTGATTTTGTTCCAGAAATAACAAAAAAAGTAATCTGAGAAAATGAAAAGGAATGTTTGCTTCCTCTAACCTAAAGAGCTCCTCCTCCTATAAGTTTACCTTTTTCATGGGGAACAAAGATACTAGAAAAAGTTGACAGTATCATTGCAAGGTTTATTTAAAATAAAAACAGTGCTATAATATTAATTACATGTTGGCTGAAAAGGCCAGCAGATCAAATTCTATCTATGCTGTCATTAAAATTATAAAATACATATATACATTTTAAAAGTTTGTAATATAAAATCAAAAACATATGAGTCATTGTATTAGTGGTTGACTTTTTCTTGACTGTCAAAATGTGGGTATATTTTGTAGTACGTTTATAGTTCATTAAATAAGTGTCCAAGGTAATCTAAGCATCAGGGAAACCTATCTCCATAGAGCATTATCTCTGGACTTAACCATTTGGGAATCCAAGATTCAATCCCCAAACTTAAAAAAACAAACAAACAAACAATATTATCTTTCCCTAGCATTTTTGTGACCTCACATGTTACACTGCCTGGACTTTTTTTTTTCTGATTTTAAAACTGTTTCTAATCCAGCCAAATTCTTGCAAAACACAGCCAACACACAATGAATGGAAAGACAACTGTGACATATCACATTCAAAATCAATGAGCTTTCAAATTTGACTTCCTGTTTGGGAAGATCCCTTAAATACAAAGTATTTTGCTTTTGACATAAAATATATGATATGTAACCAAGGCTTTGTATGAACATCTTTATTATATAATTATGTTTCAAATATAACAATATCAAAATCAAAATATGATCTCTTGCAACAAAATTAAGCCCAATCTATCAACTAGTATACCAAGATAATAATAAAATGTCAATCTCAAAAATCATGTATCTCTTATGGACTTAAAGTTATATATTAGAAACGTATGAAAGAAAACAAACGAAGGGAAGAGAAAAAGTGAATTTGGGGTGCTGAACACAACTATAATACTATTAAATAGAAGAATTGTATAAAAGTTTCCCAAGTATAACAAAGGAAATTAACACCATTTGCTCTAACCAGAATTAACTAAAGTTGGAAGCTCTAAATCTTAATCAGTAGTTTGGATTTGTTTATTTAGAAAATTGTAGCATAGTGGATCAAAACAGACTTGGTAATAAAAAAAAAACTTGGTCTGCCTAGATAGTAATAAATTAAAATTTCTATATTTCAGCATATAGTTATCTCCAATTGGCTTGGTATTTTGTTTTTGCAAAATCTTTATCACAAAACACTGACATACCAAGGAGCCTTTGGCAGCAGTAGCAGATGTTCTGCTATTTATTTCACCGGGAGAGTAAAGGTCAAATAACTGTTGACCTGTCATGATGGAGTTGTCATTTCCTATACCTGAGCAAGCAACAGAAGTTTCTGAGACAAACTAGTGGGATGGGTGTCAATGACTTGGATAGCAAACTTGGATACAACAGAATACAGTTTATACACAGCAACAAGCACTTGTGAGGAAGATGTGGGATTACTGGGAGACTTGATACGTTTAGCAACAGTCTTGGGCAAGGAGGAAAAGTAGACCACTTGACATACTTGCAAAGCCAGCTTTAGAGTTCAGCATGAAAAGCTTTGAATTATTTTATGGATACCTTAAGAAATGCTTCCACTAAAACTCTGGTGATACAAAGCCAGAGAGAACCATAATGTGCGTGGAAACACGCACGCTGATTACTCTACATCAGAAGGTCAATTCAGAAAAGTCAGACTCTGAATATAAAGAAACTTTAGGAATATTTCACCCAATTTGTTTCACTTACATTTTTCTTTCATATATGTAACTCATAAATAAATGAACATTTCTATAACAAATTAAGCCTAAAAGAGATCCTTCAGTAAATATACAATTCCAAGATATCAAAAAACATTGTATCGTAGTGCAATTAACAGCGTTGTTTTAAGTAGTATATTACATAATATTGCATCTTAAAATTAATTCATTTTAGATTGAAGGAAATACAGTATATAAAGACAAAACTTTCCAAGATGCTTTTGAAAAGTGAGTGTAATATTTTAAAAATGGGTTTTTTTTCTGATTAGAAAATTAACCCTCATTTGACAATATCAAAATCTGGCAAAGATTGGCCCAAGTCTTTGAGTATGAGGGCACATTTTTATCCATCTTGTTTATTGTTGTATTTCCAACATTTAGTACACTGTTTCAAAATTATTAATTATTGATTATTAATTATTCATTAAATAATTCCACATATTCAGTCCATGGCCATAGACTGCTCAGTCCACACCAGTAACCAGAAACTCCCTCTTCATGTGATATTAGAGCTTCTTCCCTTTCCGGAAGAGCACAGATTCTAAACAAAATGAGGGTTTTTCATTAACTCCAAGTACCTATTCTGTATGCCTCTCACTTGCTAGTATATAGCCTAGGGAAAACCACTTAACATTATGGGGCTATTTCTCTCATTTTCAAAATGAGGTTAATACTATCAAATTTTTAGGGTTACTATATTAATTAGGCAAATGTTAATGTAACTAACCTGTAGTTCACCTAAATATATGATAAACCAAATTGAGTTCAACCGTATTATACACTTTCATAATCTGTTGATTTTTTCCTTTATATGACTGCATCTTTTAAATTTTAAAGAA
Organism: Lepilemur ruficaudatus; assembly: GCA_963574885.1. Classification (NCBI taxonomy): domain Eukaryota; kingdom Metazoa; phylum Chordata; class Mammalia; order Primates; family Lepilemuridae; genus Lepilemur; species Lepilemur ruficaudatus. Next base: position 2,472 of record CAUYRT010015565.1, on the reverse strand, counting down.
ATAGTCTTGCATCATTCACATTTTTATCTTGAGGGATTTAAAATACATTGCTAACTCCTCATTATTTTTCTGTAGGTTATTTTGGTGAATCATGCATAGAGGAATCATCCAAACTGGTTTTTACACCTTCTCCATTTAATCATATTCTTCTTGGCAGAAGCTGTTAACAAGACTGTAAAATGCAAAAATTTTTAATATCTAAACATGTTAAAATGCTGCAATTTGGGTCCTTTAGTGTATGTAGCTTTCTTTGTAAAACACAATTTTAAGTAATATGCCATCTGCTTTGCACTATTTCTAATTACAGCATTGCGTATGAATTTTAATAGGTATCTTATTTGAATCAGTATCACAAAAATAAAGAGATATAGGTTGTTGTATCTGTTTTCATAATAAATCTGTTATAATAATGACGAAACAAATTTATTACCACAATGAAAGAATTGATCAAGTTGTTTAAAGGATGATAAAATTTAATTTCAAAAAAGATACTCCAGAAGCCAAAAATGCTTTTAATTATAATAGTAAATATAGACATAGATACTATCTAAAAACTGAAAACCTGTATAAGTGCACCAGAAACCATCCTTTGATGGCACGTAGTTGTTAGTATTCAAAATCAGTTATAATAAAAATAATAGTAGTCACTTGTTGAGTTTCAATGATTATGCCAGATACTCTATAAGCTATTGATATACATTATTTTATTAATATTTACTGTAACAATTCAATGTTTTGATCAGTATTCTCATTCATGGGGAAGGACACAAGAAGTCTTAGAGATTAAGGAACTGGAAAAGAGTCATAAAAAATAGTAAGAAGAACTGAAATTCAATCATATATCTATATGACTTCAATGTCCCTGAGTGTTTTTTTTAGTATTTCTTTTTTGTCTGCTTGTTTTTGTTTTTATTTTTTATTTTATTATGGGGGTACAAATGTTTTTGTACTCTATCATGCACCAACTTTTAAAGGCAAAGTAATAATGATTTGCTTTTTCAAAATACCAAGAAAATTAAAAAGTGTAAATTATTATGAAATAAGAACAAACAAAAATATCCATGTAAGACAATAACAAGTAGCACCCACTCCATAATACCTTTTTATTTTTGGTAGATCATTTAATTCTTTGAATCTAAGCTTTCGTATTTGTAAAATGAATTAAAAATTTACTTCAAAGGGTTATTGTGAAGCTTAGAGGAAAGAATGCATAAAATTCCTTTAACAAAAAATTCACAATAAGAATATATATTATTTTGAAAAACTGTGCATCAATTTGTATTTAAGGAACTTATTAGTACTTCTGTCAAAGGGGATAAAAGAAAAGAAAATAATGCAGAAATATATTCATGACCCAATTAAAATGCCCTTAAAAAATAATCATGGATTTCTTCTGTAAGAATTGACTAGCAAGAATAGAGACCATGATGGTGAAAAAGAAGGAAGTTGAGGAAGTCTTATCCTATCATGTACTAAATGTTTTTATTAAAAATGGTTTTTAAAATAGCTGTTATTTTCTAAAGAAACATGAGACATTTAAATGAAACACACAGAATGGCTCATATTAAAAAGTCCAAAAAGAGCAGGTGCTGGTGTGGATGCAGAGAGAAAGGCAGGCTTAAACACTGTTGGTGGGACTGTGAATTAGTACAACCTCTATGGAAAACAGTATGGAGATTCCTCAAAGAACTAAAAGGAGACCTACCATTTGACAAGGAATCCCACTACTGGGTATCTACCCAAAGGAAAAGAAGTCATTTTACCAAAAAGACACCTGCACTCAAATGTTAATTGCAGCACAATTCACAGTGGCAAAGATGTGGAATCAACCCAAGTGCCCATCAGTTCATGAGTTGATTAACAAAGTGTGATGTATATGTATGTGTGTATATATACACATACACACACACACACCATGGAGTACTATTCGGCCATAAAAATAAATGAATTAATGTCTTTTGCAGCAATTTGGATGAACTGGAGACCATTATCCTAACTGAAGTATTTCAAGAATGAAAAAAACAAACACTACATGTACTCTCTAATAATTTGGAACTAATTGATGGGCACATATGGGCACAGAGGGAAGTAAAAGTCATTGGAAAACAAGGAGGGGGAGAGGGGAGGAGGGAAGGGGTAAAGACCTACCTAACAGGTACAATGAACACTCTTTGGTCCATGGGCACACTTACAGCCCTGACTTAAGCATTACAAAAGCTATTCATGTAACAAAACATTTGTGCCCTCTTAAAATTTTGAAATTTTAAAAAATGAACCAGTGAGCAGAAGTTGAGGTAACAGAAGAAGAACTATCAATAAAGAAAATTGGACGGATAAAAAATTAAATTAATTAAATTGGTCAAATTCTTAAAAACAGAAAGTAGAATGGTTGTTGCCAGTGGGTGGGGGAGGAGAAAAGAGTTGTTCAGTGAGTATAATGTTTTAGCATTAAAAGATGAAAAAGTTCTAGAG
>CAUYRT010015564.1:0-28524 GCA_963574885.1 Lepilemur ruficaudatus | reverse complement strand
TTTTTTTTTTTTTTGAGACAGTTTCACTCTGTTGCTAGGGCTAGAGTGCCATGGCATCAGCCTAGCTCACAGCAACCTCAAATTCATGGGCTCAAGCGAACCTCCTGCTTCAGCCTCCTGAGTAGCTGGGACTACAGGCATGTACCACTAAGCCCAGCTGATTTTTTCTATTTTTAGTAGAGATGGGGTCTCGCTCTTTTTTAGGTTGGTCTTGAACTCCTGACCTCAAGCAATCCTCCCACCTTGGCCTCCCAGAGTGCTAGGATGGTTCATGTGATTATGGAGGATAAAAAGGGGTCCCACAATATGCTATCTGCAAGCTGGAGAATCAGGGAAGCTGGTGGTGTAGTTCAGTCCAAGTGTGAGGGCCTGAGAACCAGAGTAGCCAATAGTATAATTTTATGTTTGAGGTAGAAGACCTGAGAACCTGGAAAGCCACGCGTGCAAGTCCTGGAGTCTGAAGGCCAGAGAACCTGGAGTTCTGATGACCAAGGGCAGGAGAAGATGGGTATCCTAGCTCCAGAAAAGAGAGAATTCACCCTTCCTCCCCCTTTTTGTTCTGTTTGGGTCCTCAACCAATTGGATGGTGTCTACCCACACTGGGTGAGGGCAATCTTTCTTAGTCAACTGAATTAAATGCTAATCTCTTCCACAAATACCCTCACAGACACAACCAGAAATAATGCTTTGTCAGCTATCTGGGTATTCCTTAACCCAGTCAAGTTGACACCTAAAACTAAACCATCACAGAAATCTAAAATGAGTTGTCAGAACTGTGTTCCTTTTGGAGGCTTTATGGGAGAATTTGTTTCCTTGCATTTTCCAGTTTCTAGTGACCGCCAGCATTCCTCCGTTGTGGTGTCATATCAGTCCAACTTCTGCTTCTGACTTTACATCATCTCTAGCTCTTCCATGCCTCCCTCTTGTAAGGACCCTTGTGATTACATTGGGCCCACTCAGATAATGCAAGATCATCTCCCCATCTCAGGATCTCAACTTAATCAAACCTGCAAAATCCCTTTCAGCATCATGTAAGGTAATATATTCACACATGGATTAGAACAGACATCTTTGGGGGAGCCATTACTGAGCCTACCACAGTTCCTTAAACAGAGGACAGACAACTGGATAAATTGTGTCCTCATTCTTCTTCCTTCCTGAAGCAAATGTGTTTCAGCAGCCACCCTAGCCCATGAGGTAACTTGAATGGAAGCTACACACTAAAGCTGACAAAATGATAGAAAAGATCTATGCTCTTTTTTTTTGAGACAGAGTCTCACTCTGTTGCCCGGGCCAGAGTGCCATGGTGTCAGCCTAGCTCACAGCAACCTCAAACTCCTGGGCTCAAGGAATCCTCCTGCCTCAGCCTCCCAGGTAGCTGGGACTATAGGCATGTGCCACCATGCCCGGCTAATTTTTTTCGATATATTTTTAGTTGTCCAGCTAATTTCTTTCTATTTTTAGTAGAAACCAGGTCTCACTCTTGCTCAGGAGGGTTTTGAACTCCTGACCTTGAGCGATCCTCCCGCCTCGGCCTCCCAGAGTACTAGGATTACAGGTGAGCCACCACGCTCGGCCTAAGATCTATGTTCTTGACGGCCTTGCAGTCACCATACCAGTCTAGGCTTACCTTCCTCTGGAGTTCTTTTACATGGAAGAAAAATAAACTATCTTGTTTAAGCTACTATTTGGGGGCAATTTCTATTATTTGTGCCAAAATAATCCTAACTGATAGAGGAACTATTATTATTATTATTATTATTGTGGTAAATTCCTTACAAAAACTTACTGGTGAGTTCTAAATCACCAAACAGGAGCTTGCCTTGGGAAAAATAGAAAAACATGTCGTATGAATTATTCTATCCTATTGAGTCTTGACTTCCTAAAATGCCATTTTTTTTTTTCAGGTCCCCATTGTGTACTACAAACCTTCTGGATTGGTATTAGAACCTATCTACCCTTCTGGGAAATAGAAAAGAGGGGAGAGAGGTCAAGGTTTCACCTGAGGAAAGCTGGCTGGATGTTGAGAAGGAGCAGTTTTGTTAGGTCACTATCGTTCACGTCCGCAAATAGAGTCTCACAGGTCAAGTGGTGGTTGCCTCCTAGAGCACTGTGTTAAAAAGGACTTTGAGGCTGTGACTTGGCTCAACAGAGAAGAGCACAGAAATTGATTATCAACGTCTGTTGTAGTTAAGGGAAAAGAGAGTGAGCAAGTGTGCTCTGTGTAGGCCATTCCTGGACTAGAATCCTGCTCTCAGTTGCAGGGTCAGATATTTAAGTTTGCCAGCATATCAAAAGGTATTTGATCTATCAGGAATGGACTTACGCCAGCTGAATTCATAAGACATGGATTTATAAATCAGAAAGCCAGTTTATTGATTTGAATTAGAAATAAAACTATAACTGTACACCTGTTAAGTGAAAACCTTCATGGTGTAGGGAAGAAATACAGTCCTTGAAGTCCAGCAGACCTGGTTTTGCACCATGGCTGCATTCTTTGATAGCTACATAACTTCTCAGAACAGAGTTGATAAGGACATCGATGCTGTGTCTGAAATAGTCAAGGTGGAGAGGAGTGGGGGTAGCTATTATTGGTATGTATTATGATATGTTCTATTAATAGATTTTACCAATCAGTGCATCTTCTCCCACTGGGAAAGTCTACTTTCTAGAATTGAAAAGCTGTCTTGTGAACATGGATATAAAAGATGTTTGTTGCATGATTTTTATGGCTCATATTACTGAGCTATCTTCATGATATAAAAATACAAATGACACAGGAATAAGAAATGATGGTTTGTTGTTCTGGATACCCACTGCCATGCTCAGACCTGGAGAAAAAAATGGTCAAATGTTGTCTCCTGCCCACCCTCCATTTTATTTATGTCTTAGATACCAGTGTTAAAAGATATATTAATATAATGCAAGTCATAAATGTGAGCTACATAGGTCACTTAAAACTTTCTAGTAGCCACATGAAAAAGTGAAAAACAATAGACACGTTTTTGCAAAAATTTTATCATACAGTGTTATTATTCATTATACCTTATCCTATGTATTCTCATTCTCAGAGGGTAACTTTTATACTTAGCTACATTGGCCTCAGGTCTCTCTGGCTAAAGATTGGTATGTCAGGGAAGGATGCTCAGGCCTGGTTCCCACAAGCCTTTGATCTCTCTACTCTGCACTTGCTCTTGAGCAGTAGACAGCACCTGCCCTGCCTGGTGTTTGTGCTTCTCTTTGTGGAGCATTGGTTTCTCCACAACCACTGCTCTGTCAGGACTTCAGCCAAGCCAAACTAGTTTTCTATCTTAGGTTCTCTCAAAATTTCCCCTGAAATCAGCGATTTTTTTAAAACTTGGATCAAAGCACAGGCTTCTTTCTCTTTTTTCAAACTACATTTATGGACCCCTTACTAGTTTTCTCCAAACCAGTGGTTCTCAAACTTGAGCAAACATCAATGTCACCTGGAGGGCTTATGAAAACACAGGTCACCTCCCCACCTCCTGAGGTGCAGATTGAAGAGATCTGGGGTGGAGCTTGAGCAGTTGCATTAACCACTTCCCAGGGGATGGTTCATAAATTGTAATTGGTTGATATGTCCCTTAAGTCCTTCTTTTTAATCACTAGGTTTCCAGTCCATCCCTTTTTGTCCTCTTTTTTCTTAAGATTTAAAATAGCTTTATTAGGGTATAACTAGCATACAATAAACAATACATAGTTAAAGGCATGATTCGACAAGTTTTGACTAAAGTACACACCCATGAAAACATAAGCACAATCAAGATAATAATATATCCATCCATGTTCAGACCTTTTCTTCTGCCTCCTTGTAACACTTCCCTCCAGCTCCTCACCCTGCCCCAATCTCCCCTCCTTCACCCACCCCCCTGCAGTCTCCAGGTAACCCCTGGTTGGTTTTCTGTCACTATAGTTTACATTTTCTAGAATTGCATATAAATGGAATCCTACAGTACGTAATCTTTTTCATTGAGCTACTTTCACTTAACTATTTCAAGATTCATCATATTGTTGCATGTCTTAATGGTTCATTTCTTTTTATTGCACAGTACTATTCCACTGTATAGATACACCACAATTTGTTTATCCATTCACTGGCTGATGGGCATGTTTTTCCCTAGGTTTTGGCTATTGCAAATAAAGTTGCCAAGAATATTCATGTATACATTCTGTATGGACTTACGTTTTCATTTCTCTTGGGTAAATGCCAATTAGTGGAATCACTGGATCAAATGGTAGGTGTATGCTGAACTTTTTAAGAAACTGACATGTTTTTTGTGACCAACAACAGTGTGTGAGAATTCTAGTTCCCCTACATCCTGCCAACACTTGGATGGACAGTCTTCTGAATTTCAGACATTAAAATAGGTGTTTGATGTAATCTCACTGTAGCTCTAATTTCCATTTCCCAAATAATGAATGATGTTGATAAGGTTTTCATGTGCTTATGTGGCCTACATTTCTTCTTTGGTGATGTGCCTATATCAGTCTTTTGCCCATTTTTTAATTGGGTTGTTCAGTTTCTCAATATTGAGTTTTAAGAGTTCTTTATATATTCTGGATGCCACTCTTCTATTAGATACATGATATGCAAATATTTTTTATGCTATTGTTGCCATATATTTCACCTTTATATATGTTATAAACCCTATATTACATGGTTATTTTTGTTTAAACAATGAATTATCTTTTAAAGAGCTATTTTATGTGTATAAAATTAATATAAAAATACATTAGGTAATTAATCATGTAGTTACTATTTCCAGAGTTCTTTGTTCCTTTTGATAGATCCATATTTCTATTTGGTATCATTTTCCTTTTGCCTGAAATAATTCATTTGGACATTTCCTATAGTATGTTCTGCTAGAAATAAATTCTAAAATTCATCTGACTGAAAAAAAATCTATATTTCTCTTTGGTTTTTGACAAATATTTTAGCTGGATATAAAATTTTGGGTTTACAGCCCCACCTCTACCTCAGTATCTTTGTTTTTTTATTTCAGAATATTACAAGGGCACAAATGTTTTGGTTACATGGATTGCTTTTGTACTGCTTGAATCAAAGTTGTAAGTGTGCCCCCTTTTTGTCTTCTTTAAATTTTATTTGTGGAAGAAACTGAGTTGTTTGTTCTATAGTTTCCCACAGTTTAGGGTTTGCAGATTATATTCCTGTGTTATTATTTACCCCATTCCCTTCCTCCCCTCACCGATAATTTCTTTTAAAATTTTTATATTTTTTATTCATTCTTCAAAAAAAATAAGTTAAACAATAGCATATCATACCATATATACTTTGCCTTGTTTTTTTTCATTCAATCTTATACCCTGGTGATCACTCCATGGCAGTTTTCAGAGGTATTTCTCATTCCTTTTTCACAGCTGCATTTTACTTTATCATGTGAATGTTATATAGCATATTCAACCAGTCCTCTACTGATAGATATTTGAGTTGTTTAAAGTTTGCTGCTATTATAAATGGTGTTATAATGAATAGACAATATATCACTTCGTATTTTTGCCAGAGTGTCTTTGGGATAGATTCCTAGAAGGGAGACTGCTGGGACAAATGACAATTGCATCTGTAATTTTGCTAGAAATTGCAGAAGCTCTGTTTTTAAATGTAATATGTTTCTGGAAGTTTTGTCATGAAGGGATCCTGAGATAGCTCCTATTTTAGTTATCTACTGCTATATAACAAATCACTCCCCAAAGTAGTGGCTTGAAACAACAACCACTTTATTATTTCTTATGGTTGTGCAATTTGGGTGGTACTCCTCAGGGATGACTTGTCTCTGCTTCATGTGGTTGTCTCGGGCAGTTTGGCTGGGTCTAGGGAATCCAAGATGGCTTTATTCATGTTGCATACCTCACTTGCAGTGACTGGAAGAGTTGGGTGCTAGCTGGGCTTCTCTCTCTGAATGTGGTCTCACATCATCCAAAAGTCCAAGCTTCTTAAATGATGGTGCCCATATCCCAAGACAGCAAAACTGGAAGTTGCAAGGCTTCTTAAAGCCCAGGCACCAAAGTCACATCATATCACTTCTACTGCATTCTATTAGCCAAAGCTAGTCACAAGATCATCCAGATTTAAGGAGAGGGGATAAAGACTCTATCTCTTGTTGGGAGGAGCAGTGTGCACAAATAATGATGACAGAAATGGTCGATGGCCATCTTTGCATTTTACCACAGATCCTAACTACATATATGCCATTAAACAGACCATAAATATATGCCCTATTCTCATCTACTTCAGCATCAGTACAATCTATGGAAAGAGCTCAAAAAGGTGGTAAGAAGTGAAACACCTCTTTGTATGGTGGTATTAAGTGTGTGTACTGGTAAAGCTTAAAGGGACCAAAAGTGGACATTACATTTACCAAGGAAAAGTCTAGCTTTGAGGCAGGGTACTTGATCACCTGTCTAGAACATAAAACTATCAACTGCTATATTGTGTTTATTCAAGAACACTGTTTCAGGCTCAGAGTACAGTGGTAAACATAACAGACAGGGTCCTAGCTCTTGTGGTACTTACATTCCAAATAGGGAAATACAGAACATGATAAGGGAAAGAAAGATACATAAGAATATCCTGCCCTTGAGGAAGTTAAAATGTTGAAAATGGGGATGATAAGTAATCATGATCTAGCTAAGAACAAATAGAGATAATGGAAAGACAAACATAACTTTGTATAAGTAGAGGGAAACAAACATAGATTAGAGCATCTGCTCTGCATAAATAGCTACAACACCAGAAGGAATGTCTACGGAGGTACAGGCAGTAACAAGGAACAGACGAGTTAGGAGAAAGAGGGATCACCGTGGACTGGGGGAGTGAGGGAAGACTTACTATGGGAGAGAGAGGCATAGTGGAGATAAGAGCATTTCCTTGTGTACCTCAGGACAAACTGGCAAGTCCCAGGGCCTGCAGTGTGATTAGAGCTTCTCGTCAAGATGGCTTCTTTCCAAGATGGCCTCCCACTACTTGCTGATTAAGGAAGACAAAGTGGGGTTTTAAAACAGACTGATTTACCTGATAGGCAATGCAGTTCTATATTAAATATTGTATATTTCAAAGGCAAAAACTGGAGTCCTGAGACAGATGTTCAAGGCTTAGTCCTTGGTGCTCGTAACTACATGCTCTCCCTTGGTGATTTCACTCAGTCTTGTGGCTTTATGTAGCACCTAAATGCCAAAGACTCACAAAAGGATATCTTCAGCTCTGACATCTTGCCATACTCATATATCAACCATTTAATCTACATATCCATTTGGAGGTCTAACAGGCACTGTAAGATCCACGCGGCAAAACCAAATTCTTGATTTTCCCTCGAAAAACTCTTCCCCTCTCCCAGTTTCCCTATCAGTTAGTGGTACCACGACCACCAAGTTACTCAGGCCAAAACACTGGAGTCTTTCTTGATTCCTCTCTTTTACTCATACTCCACATTCAGCTATTCATGTTGTTCTAGCTTTAGAATATATCTTAAAGTCAAATACTTCTCAAGACTTCTTTCCCTTCACCAACCCACCATCACCTCTCACCTCCTAACTGATCTCTTACTTCCTCTCATGCTGCCCTCAGTCCAATCCCCCCACAATTTCCAGATTAAACTTTTAAAAATAAAATGAAGTCATGTAACATCCCTGATTAAAACCCTACAACAGCTTGCTATAGCAATTGAATTAAAATTCAAACTTCTAACCTTGGCTTACAAGGCATTTTATTATTCTAGCTTCTGATTCTTGCTCCAACCTCACCTTATGTTACACTTTCCCTCACTTACATCTCTCCAGCCACACTAGCCTTCGTTATATTTCTTAAAGATGCTGAACTTGTTGCTTCCTTGGAAACTTTACATTGTTCTTCCTTGGAATGTTCCTTCCCCAGATCTTTGGCTGGAAACTCCTCATTTTTCAATTCTCAGCTCACATGGTACCTTGGAGATACCTTTCCTGACAACTCTATCTGAATATAACAGACAAGGTCCTAGTTCTTGTGGTACTATAATATATTCTAAATGGAAGGAATGCAGAACATGGTAATAGATATCTTGTTACCTGTTTTATATTCTTAATAGCATTGATTATGCTCTGAAAAATTCTTGTTTATTCACTTTCTTGTTTATTACTATCTTCGCCATTCAGTATACATTAGCAAAGGGAGATAGGACAAAGATCTTAGCTATCTTGCTCTCCACAATGGTCTTGGCTCTTACAATAGTGTCTAGCATATAGCTGGATCTCAGTGTATGACTGAATGTGCTTGCATGCGTTTAAAAATAGAGGAGTAACATCACAGTTATAAAGGAAAAACATTACTGAAGAAAAACTGCTAGTGATTCCTTTCACCCAAATAATATACTTCCAAACCTTGATATCCAATCCAACCCCAACATTATTTTGATGTCAAGGGTTATTGGGCCCATTCATTACATTGGCCATCATCAAAATACATGTCAGCCTAATTACACCAGAGTGACATACATACCTCTTTGCTTCCTGTAAAAATTTATTCTTTCAAGGCTATTTAAAATACTTTCAAGGCTGTGTTAAACATTAGTGTTTCAGTTATGGGTTCTGACAGTATTTTGTTTCTTTGACACAAGCAATCATGCCCTACCTAGAAACAAAGAGGGATAATGGAAAGACAAACACAATTTTGTGAAAGTGGATGGAAACAAACACAGATTAGGGCATCTGCTGTGTACCCTATGTGATGTAACACAAGGAACAATGAACCTGACTTCACATTCTGATGCTGGACAAATTATGTATTAATAGTCCTTTGTGGTTCAATTTCCTCTTTTTGTAAAATCTGGGTAATTATGCTTATTCTCCCTAACTTCCTTGTGAAATAGGTATTATATCATAGAATTATGAAATGTTAAGGCCCTCAAGAAACTTAGAAATCATCTAATCTATCTCCAAATGTGGAAACTGAGGTCTAATGAGGTTAAATGACTTACACAAGCTCACAGCTAATTATTGACATGGCTGGAAGTAGAACTCAGATCTTCAGACTCTTAGGCTAGCATTCTTTCTGCCTTACCATACTGTGATGTTTGCCCTACTATTTCACTTTTGATGGATGCATATGTTATCTTCCAGTTAGCCCATATAATCCTTGAGGAAATGATAAGAATTTGTTTCTCCCACAGCATTTAGTTGGTCATATGTAAAGAAACATTTATTAAATGAAGGAAAAGTCTGCCATCCGTCCATGGCACCTGCCACCCCTCTCTGTTGCAATCACCAGCTGACTTTCCAGTCACTTCCCCTTTCACTGAAAATTTTAGCACCTGACTCACTATCTTTCTCTCTGCTGTGACTCCAGTTAGTCTTGGAGACTTCAACAAGCTCTAAATGATCCATCTGACACTCTGGCCTTCAGGTTCTTGATATCCTCCAATGATCTTTTTCTCCACCCCATTTCAGCCACCTACTCCCATGCTCGTATACGTTAACTCTAAAATCTTGATTTTAGGCATTTCATTATTTGACTACCACCTCCTGTCTTCTGAAGTTCCCTTATTCTAATACCCCCACTCCAACCATTCTTTAATCTCATCAAGAACTCTGATCCTTTGGCTTCTTCAATTTTCCACTGGCCTTCCTCTCCTTACTCTCACCTTCATCCAGCCTAGATTCCATGGTCCATCACTGTAATCATGCCCTTGTATACAACCATAACTCACTTGCCACTTTCTTTCTCCATCATACTTGCCTGGAAAAACTCTAATCCTGGTTAAAGCCAACTCTTTGCCTATTCTTTCCCTGCACTCAAGCATGAAACAAACCTGGATAAAACAATCACAATTGTGCTGACTGCTTAAACCATGATCACAAATTATAGGAGGGTCTTCAGCAGTGCCCAGTAATTCTGTTTTATTTCCTCAGTCAACTCTCTCATATTCTTTTAGGAAGCTTTATCTCTCTTTAAACCTCACATTCTCGATGCCTACTCCTCATTCTTACCTGATACTTTCATCTATTGATTCACTGGGGAAAAATAAAATTAAACGAAAGAGAGCTACCAGTATCTTTTTCAATAACCTATCTTCTCCACCCTCAACCTCCACCACTTAAAATGGTGGTGTCCCTGCTCTTACTCAAGCCTAAACTCTCATTTGAGACAATTCTCCATGTGTCTCTCACGTTTCTTTTGTTCCAGATTATATTATCAAGTATGTTTGTACAGTTAACAGCCTTGGAAAATAGAGATAATGTCTCCCTCTGGAACAAACAGCAGAATGCTTACTATCCAGTATAATAAAGATAATGTCTCTCTCTGCAGCAAGGCGTAGACATTTTTATGTCCAATATAAAAGATTTAGGCTCCCTAAGCTCAGAGTTCCTCATTTCCAATGTAGCCCACTGCACGCACAGGTGTCACCTAGCCCTCTTCACATTGCTCTGTGGGAATTGCAGTGCAAGGAACTGGCGCTTTGAGAAATCAGATCTCTTGTCTCATGTTTGCTGAGCATTCATGAAATTTTGGCAGGCTAACTTGTTAGCTTGCAAATAGGATAAATTCTCAGACCCTTCAGAGTTCCTGACATGCTTTGCATCTCATTTCCTCTTGTCTTCTCAAGGATTTTGTTCCTGCAGGTATCTACTCACTCTTTTGCTTCACCAACTTTTTCCCCTTCTAATTTTTAATCACTTCTCAACCTATACATATGATGTAATATCTCTTATCTTAAAAGCCAAAAACAACTTTCCTTAGAGTTCTCATCCCTCTCCCTACAACCCCATTCTCTGCTGTCCTTTAAAACAAAACTGCTTGGAAGAGTTGTCTGTATTCATTTTTTCCAGTTCTTCACTGCTCACAACAAGTTCGGTTTCAACTCATCCCAATCAGATTTTTATATATGCTATTTTTCTAAAACCCTTCTTAAAGTTGTTATTAATAGCAACCTCCAAAGGGCCAAACCCAATGGTCAGTTTTCATTTTTTAAAAAATGGGAATTAGAAGCATTCAACCATTTGACTACTCCCTCTTTCTTGAAATACAATTTCTCGTGGTTTCTGGTTTCTCTCATCCCAGTCTCCTTTGCTTCTATTGAGAAGATCTTGGGGGTTTATTGTCCATTGCTTCACTAATATGGTGTACTACATTAATTGATTTTCAGATGTTAAATCAACCTTGCATTCCTGAATAAATCCCATTTCATTACATTATATATATTTTTTACGTCACTGAATTCAGTTTAGTAACATTTAGTTAAGGATTTTTACACCTTTTTTCTTTTTTGGAGACAGAATCTCACTTTGTTGCCCAGGCATGAGGGCAGTGGCGTGATCATAGCTCACTGTAACCTCAAATTCCTGGGCTCCAGTGATCCTAGGACCTGCCTTAGCCTTCCAAGTAGTTGGCACTACCAGCTTGTGCCACCATGCCCAGCTAATTTTTGTATTTTTTTGTAGAGGTCTCACTATGTTGTTGCTCAGGCTGGTCTTGAACTCCTGACCTCAAGCAATACTCCTGGGATTATAGGTGTGAGCCACACCTAGACTGATTTTTGCATCTTTCTTCATTAGAAATATTGATCCATAGTTTTCTTGTGATATCTTTGTCTGGCTGTAGTATCAGCATGATATTAGCCTCATAAAATATGTTGGGAAGTATTTTCTTCCTTATTTTCTGAAAGAATTTGTGAAGGATTAGCATTATTTCTTCTTTAAATATTTGACAGAATTCAGTGAAGGCAGCTGGGCCTGGGTTTTTCTTTGGGAGAAAGATTTTAAATTACTAATTCAATATTTTTACTTGTTATAGGTTTATTCAATATTTTGTTTTCTTTATTCAGTTTGGAAATTTGTGTACTTCTAGAAATTTTTCCATTTCACCTAAGTTGTCTACTTTGTTGCCATTAAATTATTCATAACATCTGCTTTTAATACTTTTAATTTCTGTAGAGTTGGTAGCAGTGCCCCTCTCTCATTCCTGATTTTGGTAACTTGTAATGTTTCTCTTATTTTTTTGGCCAGTCTAGTTAAGAGTTTGCCGATTTTATTGATATTTTCAAAGAACCAACTTTTGGGGTTTTAAATTTTTTCTCTATAGTTTTCCTACTATAATATTTATTATATTCTTCTTTCACCTTGCTTTGGGTTTAGCTTACTCTTTGTTTTCTGGTTCCTTAAGCTGGAAGCTTAGGTTTTTTATTTAAGTCCCTTCTTTTCTGATATAGGAATCTAAAGTTATATATGTCATCTAAGCTGCTTTAGATGTATCCAAAAAATTTTGATATGCTGCACTTTTGTTTGCATTTAGTTACAACTTATTCAATTTCACTTGTGGTTCCTTCAACTCACAGGTTATTTAGAAGTTTGTTGTTTAACTTCTAAATATTTGGTGTTTTTTCAGATTTCTTTCTCTTATGAATCTCTAACTTAATTCCATCGTGGTCAGAGAACATGCTTTGTAAATATGAATCTTTTTTATTTTATTGAGAACTTGTTTGGGGCTCTAGCATATGGTCTAACCTGGAGAATGTGTACTTGAAAAGAATATCTACTCTGAAGTCATTTGGTGGGGTGTTCTATAAATATCAATTAAGTGAAGTTAGTTGATAGTGTTGTTAATGTCTTCTATAGTTGCTCTATCAATTATTGAAAGTGGGGTATTGCAATTTCTCCTTTTAAAAATAAACTGTATTGTGTATACTTAACGTATACAACATGATGTTATGAGATACATATAGATATTATAGTAAAATGGTTACTGTAGTGAAGCAAATTAACACACCCTCCATCTCACATAGTTATCGCTCTTTTTTTTCTGGCAAGAGCAGCTACAATCTACAATATTATTAACTATAGTCCTCAGGTTGTACATTAGATCTCTAGACTTGTTCATTGTACATATCTGCTATCCTTTGACATACATCTCCCATTTTCTCCACCTCCTACCCCACCCACAGTAACCACTGTTTTAGTCTCTGCCTCTATATATTTGACTTTTTTTTTTTTTTAGATTCCATATATAATTGAGGTCATGCAATATATTTTTTCTGTGTCAGGCTTATTTCTCTTAGCATAACATCCCTCAGTTTCACCCATATTGTGGCAAATGGCAGGATCTCCTTTTTTAAGGATGAATAATATTCTACTACAGATATACGTGTACACACACACCCACATCACTTTATCCATTCATCCACCAATGGACACTTACATTATTTCCATATCTTGGCTATTGTGAATAATTTATAATGAACATGGGAGTACAGATATGTTTACAAGGTGCTGATTTCATTTCCTTTCAGTATGTACCCAGAAAAGGGATTGCCGGGTCATATAGCAGTTCTATTTTTGTTTATGAACCTCCATACCGTTTTCCACAATGGCCGCACCACTCTACATTCCCACCAACTATGTGTAAGAATTCCCTTTTTTCCACCCCATTGTCAACACTTGTTATCTCTTTTTAAGAACAGCTACCCTAATTGGTGTGAGGTGGTTACTTCATACTGGTTTTGATTTGCATTTCCCTGATGATTAGTGATGTTGAACATCTTTTCATATACCTATTAATCATTTTGATGTCTTCTTTGCAGAAATACCTATTCAAGTCCCTTGCCCATTTTTTAATCAGTTTATGTTTTCTTGCTATTGAGTTGTGTGAGTTCTTTATAATTTTTAGATATTAGCTCCTTATCAGAGATATGGTTTGCAAATATTTTTTCCCAATCTGTAGGTTGCCTTTTTATTTTGCTGCTTCCTTTGCTGTATAGAGCTTTTTAGTTTGATGTAGTTCCATTTATTTATTTTTGATTTTGTAGCCTATGCTTTTGATGTGATATCCAAAAATCATTGCCAAGGCCAATGTCAAGGAGCTTTCCTCCTGTGTTTTCTTCTAGGAGTTTTATGGTTTCAGGTCTTATGTTCAGGTTTTTATCCATTTTGAATTAATTTTTGTGTATAGTATACAGGTCCAGTTTCTTTTCTTTTTTTGCCTGTGAAAATCCAGCATTCTCAGCACCATTTATTGACAATATCATTCCTTCCCCATTATGTCTTCTTGGTGCTCTTGTCGAAAATTAATTGATCATGTATGTATGGATTTATTTCTGGGTTCTCTATTTTATCCATAGGTCTATGTTTCTGTATTTATGCTAATACCTTAATGTTTTGATTATTATAGCTTTGTAACATAATTTTAAACCAGGAGGTTGGATGCCTTCAGCTTTGTTTTTTTCTGAATTGCTTTGGCTACTTGGGGTCATTTACAGCTCCTTAACTTTAGAAATTTTTTTTTTCTATTTCTGTGAAGTATGCCATCTGGATTTTGATAGGGATTGCATTAAATCTGTATATTGCTTTGGGTAGTATGGATATTTTAACAATATTGATTCTTCTGATCCATGAGCACATTTCTAAATAGAAATAATATTTGTGTCTTCTTCAATTTCTTTCATCAATGTTTTATAGCTTTTAGTGTGCAGGTCTTTCACCTCCTTGGTTAAAATTATTCCTAAGTATTTTTTTCTGTTAATATAAATGGGATAGTTTTCTTGTGAAATCTTTACAAGTGATGAATTGTCTATTTGTCCTTTCATTTCTACCAGTTTTTGCTTTATCCATTTTGGGGGGACAGTTTTTATATAACATTTATAATGGCTATATTTTTTGGTTGTATTGACCCTTTTTCAAAATGTCTCTACTTTAGCCGGGTGTGGTGGCACCAGCCTGTACTCACAGCTACTCAGAAGGCTGAGGCAAGAGGATCACTTGAGCCCAGGACTTTGAGGTTACAGTGAGCTATGACAATGCCACTGCACTGTAGCCCAGGCAACAGAGTGAGACCCTGTCTCAAAAAACAAAGAAACAAAAACCAAATAAAATGTCTTTACTAATATTTCTTAAGTTTATATTGTCTGATATTAACATAGCCAATCCAGATCTCTTATGGTTACTGTTTGCATATTGCATGTTTTCCATCTATCAGTTTCAACCTACTTATGTCTTCAAATCTCATGTGTCTCTCTTATAGGCAACATAGAGTAGGTTCTTGCTGTTTTATTCAGTCTGATAATATTTGGCTTTTAAGTGGTGGTGTTTAGTTTATTCACATTTAATGTACTTATTGATCTAGTTAGAATTTCTTTTCCCATTCCAATAGTTGTTCTCTATAAGGGTCATGTCTTTTTTATTCCAATGAAGTAATGGAATCATCAAAAAATTTATATTTATATAAAATGCCAATATACTTGGAAACTACTTAAATTTCTCACTAAAGAAAATATGCAAAATATAGAAACAGAAGAAATAACTCATATTTCTGTCATTCAAACATAACTTCATTTAATATTGTGGTATACTTTCTTCTGGTCTTTTAGTTTTTTCTATCAACAGATATTTATTTTTTGTTTTTATAGAATTTATATCATACTACGTATACAATTGTTGCATATTTTTTCATATGCAGTCCATAATATGTATTTTCCATATATTTCAACCACAGAAGAGCTGTCACAGCAGAGAGATACTTGTAGCAGTTAAGCAGAGATCCTCTCAAAAAAGCTTTTGTGGGGTGGTGGGGTAAAGCTTTTGAATAAATGAAATGGGTTCTGAAAGGGTCTAATGTTGAAATAATTGCCCTTTCAAAAAAATTAGATGTCAGAGGGTTGGGTTGGAACACAAGGTGTCTGAGAGGCACCTGCTGCATTAGGAGTCTTGGAATTAATATGAATACATTTAGTTTTAGCTTTCTACTTACTTTGGGAAACAAAATAGAGGGAAAGCATTTTTTTCTTTTAAATTTGATAAAATTCACCTGTAAAATGGCTGGACTTAGTGTCTCAGGGGTGGTATAGACTTTTTTTTACTTCTGATTATTTATGTGTGTGTGCATATAATCTCACATGATATAAAGCTTATTGATTTTATGGTATTCAACCCTTTCTCTGCTTGTCTATTAGTTTTGATGGTGCATTTCCCAATTTCTCCAAATAGTTCAATCAAATTTTGCTTTATGTGATTAAATACATGCAAGTTCTTGATTATCTATCTTCTTGGTGGTTATTCCTTTTATGATTACTACATATTACTTGTTTATTCCTATCAATCTTTCTTGTCTTAAATTCTTATATTTGATATTATTTAGATGAACAATCTTTTGGTTAATATTTTCTTAGTATATAGTTCTTTTTTAATTCCTTCCCTAAACCTTTTGACAATCTATTTTAAGCACATGTCTTATAAACAGCACATAGCTGTTTTTTTAAAAAAATTCAGTCTGAACGTGTTTGTTCTTGTCACAGCTTTTATAGACAGATCTAGTCCACTTTTATTTATGGTAATTAACAATATACTTGGACTTCTTTCTACAGTCCTATTTGAGTTTCCTATTTACCATGTTGCTAATTTGCTTTTCTTTTTCTTCTTTTTTGCCTAAAAAGGCATTTTCTTCTAGGCCATTTTCTTCCCTCTATTGGTTTAGAAGTTTTGCATTCTATTTTTCTTATTTTTGTGCATACCTTTAAATGTTTAACATGCATATCAGTAAAGGACTCTGTCATACTCAAGGCTGTCATGATCTTTTAAATAAGCCTTCTGTATTTGGGATAATTCCCTGGATATAGGTGATATCTCACTGGTATAGAATCAAGATTTAAATTTCCTACCTCTCTTGCGGCTAGGATGCAGGACTGTGACATAGGCTCTGGTAACCAGAAGCACCCATGGAAATACAAGGTATGTGAGCACATAAGCTCTGCACACAGCTTCCACTTTCCTGGTTGCAAGTTCCTAACACAGAATTGGTATTGATCCTGGCAGCAGGGGCAAAGGAAGAAAAGCTGAATTCCTGATATTTGGTGCTTGATGAGAGCAGCAGCAGTTTCCTTATCATGCTAGTTTTTAATTGTTTAGGGCATTTTTTTCTAGAAGTTTAGCTCAAGCTTGTTTTTCTAGTTCTCCCAATGACTCTGTTATCATTTTAAGAAATTCCCGCATGGATTCTGTTGTTTACAACAAAGAACTTTAACCAATAACTTGTCAAGTTCTAAAGTTAAGGAATATTTCAGTCCTTTTGAATAAAACTCTAGCATAGTTTAATTCAGAACTCCCTCCTCCCATCATCCACATATTTTTAAGGCTTAATATTTTAATTTCATCTGATTTTTAAATTCCAAAATGCTAACATTTACAAAAGTACTGATTTAGATTAACCAAAAATTTGCTAATTTATTTATCCTTTCTTCTCCCATTTTACTTCTTTCTTTTGGGTTCAGCTTTTTTCTTGTTGGAGTATATTCTTTAGGATTTCTTTCAATAAGTATATGTGAGTCCACAGTATAAAAATGTGCTTATTTTGTCCTTTCTCTTGAAAGATGATTTAGCTAGGTATAGAATTCTAGTTTCTCAGTAATGGTTTCTCAGTAGTGCGAAGATATTTTCCATCATCTTCTGTCACTTATTGTTGCTCATAAATCTGCTAGCAGGATGACAGTCATTCCTTATAGAGTAAAATTTGACTTTTCTTGGTGGTAACTTCTAACTTTTTTTTATTGTTTGGTGTTCTGTAATTTCACTACTATGTACTGGTCTCAATTTTTAAAATTTATTCTGCTTGAGACTTAGCATCTTCCTTTGATCTGATGACTCATGTTTTTCTTCAAGTCTGAAAAATTCTCAGACATCGTCTCTATGGATATTGCCTCTCCTCCATTCTCTATTTTTTCTCCTCCAAAAACTTGTTTAGATATATGTTGGGTATTCTAACTCTATTCTCTAAGTCTCTGAACTTACCTTTGCTGCTTTGGCAGTTTATTATATGCATTTTCTATGTATTTCAGGCTCTTTGTAAAACTCATTTTTATAAGATAGATTTTTATAAGATTATCTGGCTCAAAAGCCCTCAATAGTTGTCTGTTTCCTACCACATAAGCTGCCCTTCTGGCTTTCAAGGCCCTTACGCATCCAGGCCCTGCCATTGATTAATTCAGAGAATACCGGGTAACTCTGGGAACACTTAACTTTTTTAGGTCCATTTCCCAACATAAAAAAGTTAACAAAAAACATAAACGAAGTAAAGCAGATAAGGTGCCAAGCAAGTGCCCAACATGTAGTAGCACAGCACATAAAATTTGGTGTGGCTGCCTAGCTCACAGTAATTTCCCTGGTGGTCACATTGGTATACATCTTTCCTTCTATCTATCCTTCATGTCTATCATTTTAGACATGAATTCTGAGTGGAGGCTATCATCAACTATAGTACCTTGCAGTAATTACTGTCTGAGGTATGGGCACATGAGTCTAACCCACCAGTCTGTTATTACTTGAGATCTGTCAGGAACATTGGCTCAATGTTTTTTATGATTGCAGAGTACTTAAAACGTGTGAGTTGAGCTGCTGGCTATAGTAACAGAATAAAAGTGACATACAGAAAACAGGAAATAGGTAAAGAGGGAGAAAAATTACTGACAACATTTAAGTTTCTGGCCCCCTTGGCTTTGATGATATGGTCATGTTTTGTACCATGGATTCCCTTAATATTTGAATATTTTATAATAAGCAGGAATAACCTTGTAATAATGATTTTAAAATATTATCAGAATTTGAACATGGCCCTTATTTTATTGCTTGATTATATATACTTTTTATTTCTGTTTTTCAAAATAAATAGTTGTTACCCTCTCACCAGCTATGGAAATGTAGTTGCTGTAATAATAATATTAAATTTGAATGGTACTTCAGAGGTCCCACAGCCTTTCATATCATTATCTTATTTGACTCTGTAAGATGAGTAGGCCAGGTAATGTTAAACTTAGTTTTTTTCTGAATGGTGAAACTGAGACACAGAAAGGTTAAATGGCGTTCAGGGTGGAGAAGAGTGAGAACCCAGCTAGGTCTGAAGCATCCTCTATCAGGAGAGCTCGGAGCCTACTATAATACAGAGATGGCGCACTATGAAACATTTACACTAATTTTTGTTAATTAGAAAATTTCAGAAGAGCCCTGAAGTTTCATTAGCTTTAATCACAAAACCTATTAAAATGCATATTCAGTCCATAATTTAAATTCATACTCTCAAAAGCACTTGCATTCTCCCAAAAGTTAATCTTTGCTACATTCCTAATCAAGTTCCTGTTGTGCTTTCAAATTCGAAATTTTAACCTACAGAACTGATTATTGGGGTTGGGGGGGTATGTATTAATTCCTGGCTCAACATCCATGGTGCTTAACAGGCTTAGGTATGAATGATGATAAATTGTTACATTTCTTAACTAAAGCTAGAACTCTATTGGATACAGCACATGGGTAATTATTTACAAAGGTGACTTGTAATCACAAAGTAGTAATATCACAACACCTTTGTTTTGGAGAACTCAAATGCTTTCACATTAACTCATTCAGCCTCACTGAACTGATAAGGAGTTGGGTGACAAATAGGATCCCTATTTTATCTGCTGGAGTTGAAGTAAAGGGGAAAGGGGAAAAGAACTGAAGAGAATGCAAAGAGCACTGTGACTTCCTTTTTATCCTCATAATGATTGTTAGGTCACAGTTATGGGAATTCCTCCATTTTAAGTAAAAGATATCATTCATTTATGATGAGGAATATAATTTTAAGAAATTGTTTTAATAAAATCATGGCATGTATATGTCAGAGAATATCGGAAGGGTTGCAGTATTTAATATTAGTTAATCAGCAATGTTTCTGATCTCTCCCTCTTTTCATTTTCACGTGGTTAAAAATAAGTTTTTTGTTATAAGTGCAGCATTACAATAAATTGACAGTCCTGACATAGACCCCCATTTCTCTAGACTGCCATTAGGCTCGGATCGATCTTCTAAAGTCTGCCCCAAGAGACAAAATTGATGTAGCAAAAGGGGGACTTTTTAAACCAAGCCTGACGTCACACGTTTGCGTCCTAACCATCTGTACCTTTTATAAACCAGGGGCAGGAGCCGCCCGGGCGCATAGACACAGGCGCACCACAATCTTCTCCCACACAAGCCTGGAATGGTTACAGCGCGCGGCTGCCTTAGAAAGAAAAGCCGTTTTAGAGCTGTGGGGTGGCGTGGGGGTGTGTGTGGCAGGGTGAGGGAGTCATCCCTCTTCTCCTACATCCAAGGATGCTATTTATTGGAAATCCTGTGCATCTTTTTTTAAAAAATTGATTTCTCTCGAGTGGGAGGCAAACCCCTTCAGAAGCCAAAGAAGAAAGAGGGGGAGGGGGGAAAGCAACCCTAGCAGGATGGTTTTCAAGACGAAAACCACACACAACCTTGCTTCTGATTGGGACTGCAGGCAGATAAAGGCTCCGGAGTCCACAACCTGTTCAGCTGCAAAGACGACGCCCTTCCGTCCAGAGTGCCAGCTTCATCCCTCCTTCCCCTCCAGCTCTGCCCACCGCCGGGAGGGCGGCAGCCCACCCCGTGACCACATCTTACCCTTGGCTCCTTCATACTCCCCAAACCCAGGGGCGCATTCTCAATCTCCCTCCACGTGCGAGCCCGGTTCACCCCTCTCCCCTCGCCACTCCCAGGAAGACAGCATCCCCCAGGTGCCCAGCTCTCACATTCCTTCCGGCCCCCAACCTGGCTCCTTAATCCTCCCCGGGCTTAGGGAAGCGTCAGCACTCTACCTCCACGTGCGAATTCCCGGCCGTTACCCACTTCTCCCACCTTTCCGTCCCTCACCTTCAGACCCGGGCTCCACCCACCACGCCTGAGGCTCGCGCCCAGGAGCTGGGACACCTGGGCGCCCCTCCCCCGGCTGCTCTCCGCTCCCGACTCCCCCGCCCCGCCTGCGCCGCGGCTCCGCGCCCACCCCTCGCTGCTTCCTCCTCCCGGCCTCCTCCCTCCGCGGGAGGGGGGCACGAGCGAGCGCGGCAGCGTGGCCAATGGGCGTTCGGCTTACTCTGGCCTCTCCCCCGCGCGGCCGCCAATCGCGGCGGGCGGTGGTGGTAATATTGTGGAGTGGAGTTTGGATGCCGCTGCTGCCGCGGGCTGGAACGGCGCGGCCGCGGGGGCTGCCAGGGTATTTCGGGAAGGGGGCGTGAGGAGGCGGCGGCAGCGGCGGCGGCGGGGGTTGCGTGGGGAGGCAGCCGAGGGAGAGAGAAAGAAAGGAAGGAAAAGGGCGGGGAGTCTTCAGAGGAGGAGGCGGGACCGGCCGGGCTCCTCACCTCTCGGCGGCGGCGGGCGGCCAGGGAGGCGGCGCCGCCCCCTGCCCGCGGTCTCCTCAGTGCAGCCGGCCGCCGACCCGCCTGCCTCAGGCAGCGGCCGAGGCTGCTGGGGCGGGAGCGGTGAGCCGGGCGGCGGCGCAGGCTGGAGTGGGCGCGGAGGCGACCGCCATGGCGTTCCTCAAACTCCGCGACCAGGTAGGTGAGGGGCTGCAGGGCGGGATCGCGCAGCCGGGGGAGAAAGGGAAGCAGGGCGGACAGCAGTATGGGCCGCCTGGGCGCCCGCTCGGCGAGGTGTGTGCGAGGGAAGCGGGCGTCCTGCCCCCCCGGCGCGAGGCGGCGGGCCGGGGGCCGCGGGCGACCCGCCTGTCAGAGCAGCCAGGCCCCGGGTGAAGCCCACGTGCGGCCGGGGGTCTAGCCGCTGCAGCGAGAGGGGCGGGTTCCCAGCTAGCCGCCCTCGCGTCCGGCGAGCTGCTGGGTAGGCGCCTCCTCTTTCCTGCCAGGTGAGGCTTTGGCCTAACAGGTGGCTTCCCGCTGCCGGGCGGGAGCGGTGCTGGCGGCAGTGACCTGGGGTCACGACCTTGCTTTTCTGTTTGCTTCGCTGGATTGTTCGAGGCACACGCTCTCCGGGTTAAAGGCAGTTGATTCTGCTTAGGGACTAGTTACTCAATGTGCAAGTTCCCAGACTTGTTTTCGTTTGACATTTTGTGCACCATCTTGGTTACTTTTCTTGACTTAATAAGAACTGGTCAAAAAATACGAAGTGCCAAAAAGACTTGTGACACTATGGGAATGAAAAAATACTTGGTGTATAGGAACAAAGTCGCAGCTATATTTGAATGATTCGTACATCTGAAAACAGGGTAGATAGGTAATAAGGCTTTCAGGAGGCGCAGACGCTTCCAAACATTTTTTTCTCTCTTTTAAGGAAAAGGAAAATTAACGTGTGAAATTTACCAAGTCGCGAGGAAATTATTAGTACAGAGAACTTATTTTTGCCATTTGTTTTTTCCTAAAAAGATGAACTTGCATGCTTTGGGAAACTGAGTTTCTGAAAGTGAGTACCCCTTTTGCAAAAACGATGGGGAAAAACTTGAGACATTTTATATTATCTCTGGGTAAATATTGTACCTTAAATTCTGAATCTAATATTATAAATTTTCGTTTCATGAGTGAATTTTATTTTATGTTTAGGCTGATCGTTGACCTGTGTATCATTTGGTATCAGGAGGGTTTTAGCTGGTGTTAATATCAGGGCATGATACTTTCAAAAACTATTCAGTCGAGTTTATACCTTGTATGTGAAATTATAGAACTGTGCTGTCAGATAGCCACTAGCCACATGTATCAATTTAAATTTAAATTAATTAAAATTCAACTTAGTTCCTTAGTTTTGCTAGCCACATGTCAGTTGTTTAGTAGCCACATGTAGCTATTGGCTATTTTATTCAACAGGACAGATATTAGAACATTTATGTCATTTCAGAAAGTTCTGTGAGACAGCACTGTTAAAGAATAACAGGTAAAACATAGTTAAAGCATAAACCATATCCTGCTAATCCCTATACTATTAATGTATGTTATACTCTTAATGGTGTGAAACTCAAGATCTAGATTTTCCACTAATCTTTACCAATCTGCTTCCATTATTAATGATTGAGGTAATGATTGCTTGTTTTCTTTTGTTTCTAGTCCTACATTTTTGAAAAAGTTATTTTTGTGATTTACATTACTGTGCATAAGGAATTTGGTGAACTTTTAGGAGAGTATCCTGTTTCATTCACCATCAGGTTTAAACAGAAACAGGATTGTTTTCAGTTGGATATTAAATCCAGTTGCACCTTTGCATTGATATATTTAAGAATTGAAATTATGAAGCAATTGTGATGCTACTCCAGTTTTGTATAATATCCATTAATGCTCTGGTAATATCGAGCTTTAAAAATGTCACTTGTAAACTCAAAGATACATGGACAAGTTAATGAAAGGGCATGGCTCAGAGGAGGAAAAAAGAACATTGAGGTTTACCTCTAAACTACTGAGTAATTGGCCCATCTGGTCTATTTTTTGGAAGACTGAGCAATGAGTTTGGTTTTGCCTAGTTTAAAGGAAATAGCTGTTTTTAGAAGGCATCTTATATGTTGATGTTTTATTTGCCATTAGAAGTGATGGTAAAAATGAAATGGAATGCAAATACACTTAACCTTTCCCATCTACAGGAAAAGCAGTTCACCTAGATGAATTACTTTATTTGGAGTAAAGGAGAAGATCTGGAAAAGTACACAGAATTTTAAAGCTTGAGGTACTTGACATAGCTTTTGGCTCAAAAGCCTTATATACACTTGAGATAGGAAGTAGTAGACTCTATTTCCATATTTACCTTGTATTTTGTTTTCTTCTAGCTTTACAAACTAGAGTTTACTACATAAAAGCTACAAATGAGAAGGGGTTGTTTTTCTTTGTGTATTTAAACATCCAGGAAAGTTCTAGATGGTTTAAATATAAAATCATTGATCAGTAAATAAAGCAATTTGTTCTCATATCCAACGAATAACTTGAGTTTTTTTCCTGAATTATTTCACTTCAGTTTATGCAGCATGAGTTTGTAACAATGGCAGGGTTTTTTTTTTTTTTAAGCAAGTATCACTGTCATTTTTGTCTTTGCAATTAGTAAAAATGTAATGACACATGTTTACATTTTAATTTATCAACCGTACATCCTAATAAGAAAGGTAGAAAGCTCTTTATTTAGATTAGGGATCACAAACTCACAGCTGGGAAGCTAAATGGCAACTGACACTTGGCTTCAGTGTTCAGAAGACAATAAGGAAGGGTAGAAATCATGGCAAATAGGATCAGGTATGTTAGTTGTTGCTCAGCTCCAGGCCATTGTTGCAGTGCAGGTGTGCCTAGTAGTTTTAGAAATGAGTGTGTTTGATTTTTTAGAAAGTCAGAAATCCAGATTGTCATACAACATCTCTCTATAGGTATTTGTAAATGTTTGCAAGTTGGTAACTACCATTGAGAACAATTAACGCTGTAGTTTTATTATTTATTCTTTTTTTTAGAGACAGGATCTTAACTCTGGCCCAGGCTGAAGTGTGGTGGTACAATCATAGTTCACTGTAACCTTGACTTCCTAGGCTTACGTGATCCACTCACCTCAGCCTCTCAAATAGCTGGGACTACAGGTGCGTACCACCACACCCAGCTAATTTTTAAGATTTTTTTGTAGAGACAGGTTTTTACTGTTTTACCGAGGCCGGTCTCAAACTCCTGAAGTCAAGAGATCCTCCTGCCTCAGCCTCCCAAAGTGCTGGGATTACAAGTGTGAGCTACCATGCCCAGCCAATACTGAGGCCTTAAAAAGGGGGCTAGTAAGGAACCAGTTTGTAATTGCTGTTTTAGATCAGTTTGCAGAAACAAACTACAAAATAAGATTTCCATTAAAAAGTTTTCTTTGAGATAAAATGCCAGAGTGGTCATATACTTTAAAAAATTGAGGTAAAATTTACATACCATAAAATTCATCCTCCTAAAGGGTATAATTAAGTGGTTTTTAGTGTATTCACAGAACTGTGCAACCATTATCACCATCTGATTCCAGAATATTTTCATTGCTACAAAAACAAACCTCTTATCCATTAGCAGTCACTTTTCATTTTCCCTCCCCCCAGATCTTGGCAACCACTAATCTACTTTCTGTTTCTATGAATTTACCTATTCTGTATATTTCTTATAAGTGGAATCATAAAATATAAGGCCTTTTGTGTCTGACTTAATTCACTTAGCACATGTTGGAAGTCCGCATTAATTTATTAAATAGTTGTAATCAAATAAGACCGTATTCAAGAAACTTCGATTAGATATACTTAAAAATGTACATTATTTTGTAAAAATATATGTACTTAATTTCAAAAAATGAAAACTATGTTAATTTTAAAAGTAACCTTTTAATGACTTTGTTACATCTGCTTTTTGTTGGAAAGTATTTGAATATTTGGTTGTAGCATGGAGGTCCACAGTTTCAATTGATCCTTTAGATGGGTATCAGTCATTTGTGACCTTAAGAGTGTCTTGATCTGGGTTAGGTAGGAGAATGTAGATTCGCGGCAATAAGTGGTTGAACAGCAAGAAAACATTTTTGGGGCATATTGGCAAAGGTTTGGGTATTCTGCATTTTCCCATATTTCAATTGGATCTTTATTAGCATCAAACAATGACTTTAAAATGTCATCTAGGTGCAGTAGCCACCTCACTTTAGAATGATAAGGCAAATCCACACTGAATACCTCATAGTTCAATTTTAGCGTGCTACTAAACAATGACGCAGTGTTGCATTTGCAGTATAGTTAACAATACTTACAACTTGTTGCAAAGTGTCACTTAAAATAGTAGCTTTAGCACAGGGATTTTGCTGGTGCAAGATACAATGAGAAGAAATGAGAGCATCTGTATTTGTTAATATTAGTACTTTTTTAATCTGTGCAATAAACCTTCATATTTTCCTGTCATGGAAGGTGCACCATGTGTACATACACTCACTAAATTTACCAAATTCAGTCCAAATTCATGACATTTATGTTGAAAATTGTTGAAGGTATTTATTTCCCGTGTTCTGTTTGTAAGAGTGCCCAAATCGAGTAACTCTTTGTAGCAAAGAAAATCTTCTGTTATGACCTGAATGAAGTATAAAACCTGCACCAAATTAGTATCGGTTGATTCATCCAAAGCAATTGAATGATGTATATTTTCCTTTTGAAGTATTGCACGAAGTTGTTCTATTAAGTGGAAGCCTAATGCATGCTGTTGATCAGTTATGATTCTCCTTGAAAGAGGCAGTTGTTTGTACTTTGAAACCTTATCAGTGTCTAAGCATCCTACAACTTGGTTGGTGCATTCTTTCACAACTTCTGTATCACTGAATGGCTTCCCTTTTTACCCCTAAGTATATAAGGTACTTTATATCTTGCTTCAGTGGCATTATTTCTAGGTCTTATTGCTGCTTGAAAGAATTGTCTTTGCTTTTGCTTTTCATCTTTTAATTTCTGCAATACAACCTTTTGTACCACTCCCTCTAATTTAAAATGTTTGTGTTCCTTAATAGTCTTATAATGCTCATGAACACTGACTTTCTTTAATGTTGATACTGCAATATCACAAAGCAAGCAAATCATCTTATCTTTAGCAGAAACAGGATAATACTGCAATTCCCAATCCTCATTAAAAATCTGTTTTCTTCCTTCAGCGTTCTCTTGGTCTTCTTTGACAGGATGGGCTGTTTAGAAGACAGAATTAAAAAATATTATCAAGCTGTGCAACTGTTTACAGATTCCCCTTCAAACAGAAATACAGTGCACTGTTGTCAAAAGCTGAGCAGACTGGGTGTATTTGACCCCAATAAACTCTCTCGCCAACCAGCTTCGTGCAGTAATGGTGCTAGTCAGGTGAGGGAAGTTAGAACTAAATCATGAGTGTAGCAGCCATCAGTTTAGTCCTTATGACTTACTAATGTTCTAATTGTGCTGGTCAATATGGGAGGATTATTTTGTTGAAACTTACTTTATTCTTTGGTATTTTAAATACATTCATTTAAAAAATAAAATAAAAATATAACAGACAAACAAAAGTATATTCATAAAAATAAAAGGATTTGTTCTGTAAAATTTGGATTTGGTCAAAAGGCCACACTTAAGGACCTGCAGGTTCCCTACCCCTGTGCTAGTTGCAAGCCTCAGGCTGTTTTACCTGTGCTTCTGATGACTGGCTATAAATTGGGGTACCCACTACCTTATCCTTGGATTTGATTAATTTGGTATAGTGGCTCACAGAATTCAGAGCAACGCTTTATGTTTACTCAATATAAAGATATTACAAAAGGATACAGATGAATAGCTAGATGGAAAGAGATGCATAGGGTGAGGTATGGGAGAAGAGGCAGGAGCTTCCCTCCCCCTCTGGGCATACCGTCCTCCAGGAACCTCCATGCATTCAGCCCTGGAAGCCCCCTGAACCCAGGCCTTTTGGTTTTT
The DNA here is from genome assembly GCA_963574885.1 of Lepilemur ruficaudatus. Lineage (NCBI taxonomy): Eukaryota > Metazoa > Chordata > Mammalia > Primates > Lepilemuridae > Lepilemur > Lepilemur ruficaudatus. Next base: position 1,334 of record CAUYRT010015564.1, on the reverse strand, counting down.
ATGGAAGTTTCATTATATAGACATGATTGATGAAATCATTGGCTAGCGGTGATCAGCTTAACCTTCAGTTTCTCCTCTTCCCCAGAGTCTGGGAGGTAAGTTTGGAAGTACCAACCCTGTAATCATGCATTGGTCCTTCAGATGATGAGTCCCCCTCCTGAAGCTGTCTAGGGGTTGGGAGATGTCTCATTAGCGTGCAAAAGATAATCTTATCACTTAGGAGATTCCAAGGGTTTTAGGAACTATATATCAGGAAATGGGGAGAAAGACCAAATATATGTTTCACAGTATCACAATTATTGAGTTGTAGGAATTCTTTATATATTTTAGATACAAGTCTTTTATCAGATATGAGATTTGTAAGAATTCTCTCCCATTCTGTAGGTTGTGTTCCTACTTTCATGATGGTATTCTTTAAAGCATAAAAGTTTTTAATTTGTTGAAGTTTAGTTTACATTTTTTTTCCTTGGTTGCATGTGCTTCTGCTGTTATATCTAAGAAATCCTTTCCTAGTCCAAAGATAAGAAGCTTCTGTGTTTTCTCCTAAGAATGTAATGGTTTGAATAGTAGCCCCCCAAGATACGGCCAAGTCCTATCAACTGGAACCTGGTTAATGTGACCTTATTTGGAAAAAGGGTCTTTACAGTCGCAATTAAGGTAAGGATCTTGAGATCATCCTGGCTTAAAGTGGGCCCTAAATCCAAATGGTGAGTATCCTAATAAGAGAGAGAAAAGGAGTAGATAGACACACACTTGTAGGGGAGAAGGCCATATGAAGATGAAGGCAGAGATTGGAGTCATGCAGTTCCAACCCAAGGAATGCGTGGAACCGCCAGATGCTGGAAAAGGCAAGGAAGGATTTTCTCCTAGAATGTTCAGAAAGACAACTTGATTTAAGACTTCTACCTTTCACAATTGTGAGAGAATAATTTTCTGTTGTTTTAAGCCTCAGAATTTGTAGTCATTTGTTATGGTAGCCTTAGGGAACTAATACAAAAATTTTTATGGTTTTAGTCTCTTGGCTTAAATGTCCACTGGTTTTACTATGACACAGTTGAACAACACTGGAGTTAAGTCTCTGATATTTGTGTTGGCAATATATATGAACCATATTTTAAAAGTACCAGCTTTGTTTTTCTTTTCCTTTTTTTTTTTTTTTTTTAACAGAAATGGTAAAACTCAAAAGAGGACATGTATTCCTTTTAAGGGGGTTTTATAAATTCTTAATTATAATATATGATGGATTTTTCTCCTAACATTTTTTATTTCCTTACAATTTGTTGGCCATTAATTTAACTGGGCTTTTTGGCATTTGCTAATGTAGCTAGCCTGAA
>CAUYRT010015562.1:0-105246 GCA_963574885.1 Lepilemur ruficaudatus | reverse complement strand
ACCACGTTTTATTAATCCACTCTTGTATTGATGGACACTGGGTTATTTCCACATCTTTGCAATTGTGTATTGTGCTGCTATAAACATTCTAGTGCAGATGTCTTTTTTATAGAATGTCTTTTGTTCTTTTGGGTAGATGCCTGGTAATGGGATTGCTGGATCAAATGGTAGTTCTACTTGTAGCTCTTTAAAGTATCTCCATATTACTTTCTACAGAGGTTGAATTAGTTTGCAGTTCCACCAGCAGTGTATGAGTGTTCCTATCTCTCTGCATCCTTGCCAACATTTATCATTTTGGGACTTTTTGATAAAGGCCATTCTCACTAGAGATAAGTGATACTGCGGTTTTGATTTGCATTTCCCTGATGATTAGAGATGTTGAGCATTTTTTCATGTGTTTGTTGGCCATTATTCTGTCTTCTTTTGAAAAGTTTCTGTTCATGTCCTTTGCCCACTTTTTGATGGGGTTGTTTGATTTTTTTCTTGCTGATTTTCCTGTATCTAGATTCTAGTTATCAGCCCTTTATCAGATGTGTAGTATGCACTATTTTTCTCCCATTCTGTAGGGTGGGGTTCATAAGGGAGATAGTCATTTTATTTCACAATTCAAAAAGAGCTCCAACTGTGCAACTACATATGAGTAACTGAACCTATGGAGGCTTGCCCACATCTGGACAAGATTTAATGGTGAGATTCTGGACTTTGAGCTAATACTGTAATTGAATGAGAATTTGGGGATCTTGGGAGAAAGTATTTTGCATGTGCAAGGGATATGCATTGTTGTGGACAGAGGCTAAACTGTAACTGATTGCCTTCAAAGATGACACCAACAGTTCCTATCATTTCTCTACTTGCATGTCTCTCCCATCAAGAAGTACAGCCCATTTCTCCTTGAATGTGTGCTGACCTAGTGACTTACTTTGATCAATAAAATGATATAGAAACTGTGCTATGAATTTGCAGACCTGGGCTTTCAGAGGCCCAGCAGCTTCTGTCTTTGTTCATTTTATGTACTCTGGCTGCTGTTAAAGAGATCCTAGTCTAGACTACCGGATTATGAGAAATTACATGAAGAGAGGGGCCCGGCTACCCCAGTTTCCTAGATGAGCCCGGCTCCCAGTCAACCCATCAGATGAATTTAGCTACATGAGAATCTCAGAAAGACCAGTAAAAGAATCATCCTGCTATCCTATAGGATGTGAAAAACAAAGCATCCTTCTTGTTTCAGGCCACTAAATTTTGGAGAAATAGGTTATATAGCAATGAGTAACTGGAACACTCAGTCTAAGTCCCAGTTGAGACATTTCTAGGCAAGTCTGAGAAACTAGTGGAGTATGCCTGACAGAATGCCATTTCAAAAATACTTTTTGGTGACAGGAAAATGAGACCAGAGGTTTGTACATATAGGGACAAAACAAAGGGACAGACTATAAAGGAGAATGGAAAGAACAGCACTGTGTTCCTCAGACTTTGGACCTTAAGCCTTGAGGCATGACAGGGTCCTGTGACAGAGAGGGCTGAGGGAGGAAACGGGGCACTTAGAAATGTAGTTTGTTATTGTGTAACAAGAGGTGACTTGGCCATCAAGCTGGTGGGACAGGAATTCTCCTGCTTTGTGTGCAGAACAGGACCACGGCAGCATTCTGGATGCTTGAGCACTTTGTGAGTCTCCAGAGGATGACACCTGATGGGGAACACGGGAAGACTCTTCCCAACCTCCCAGACTCCACGCACCCTCACTTGCCTAGAACAAGCTGGGCAGATTTTGAGGCGGCTTCATTAGTTTGTGGGCAATAAAATGGTGAAATTCAATTATTGCTGTTAGATAACATTATTTGAACCATAGATTAGTGACTCCTAGAAAAATTCAGGCCACATGACAATACTTGTAGTTATAATTATATATATTTATATTTATTAATTTTTATGTATTCATAATTATATATAATATATATATTTGTAGTATTAAGTTTCTTCATACACATTATCTCCTTTAAAACTTCCTGACCACTCTGTAAAGTTTATAGGGCAATATTATTACTTCCATTTTAACTGAGACATAAAGTCATACTAAATAAGAGATTAAGGAATGTTTCCAATATTACAAAATAAAAGTGATAGAACAAAGACTTGAACTTAGCTCTCCTAATTTCAGCAATCAGTGGAGGATCGGTGCTTACATGCTAGGTTGGTTGTATTTACATGATATTTAAGTACTGACTTTGGAATTTTTTTGACTATATGCACATCAGTACATACATACACACATTTGTGCGTTCATATATATATATATATATATATATATATATACACATTTATTCTGAAGTCATATTCTTATATCTTGTTATAGGCTTTAAGAAAAAATATGTGAAAACAAAATATTATTGGATGTAAATGACCACCTTATAAAAAATTCATCCCGTCATAAAAATCTCCTATAATATATATGCTAACACACTATATTAAACTTTCAACAGTTCAACTAGATGTACCTAGTTGTGTTTTCCTTTGTGTTATCCTGCTGGTAGTTTATTGTGTTAATTGAATATGTGGTTTGAAATCTTTCATCTACTCTGAAAAATTCTCAGCTATTATATTTTCAAAATTTTTTGCTTATTCTTATATACTTATTTCTCAAATAGTATTCTTGAAAACACATTTCTAGCATCTAGTATAGTTTTAAAAATATCATCACTACTAATATTATGTTGTCTAGCAAAAAGGTTATGCATCGACAGTTTCCACTGAAATAAGCTGTCATCAGCACATTTCCTTATAAAATAATATTCATTAAAAATAGGATATTCTCTTAGCTAAAGTGACAGCTCATCACCTTGTCAATTTTCTATAATAATATACACTTTACAATATAGTGCTAACAAGACACAAGGTAGCATTTCAGTCTTCTACTGTCAAAATGGAGACTAGATATACTGCATTCAAAGAAAAGATGCCAATTAAGTATATTCTCCCTATAGTCAGTGCTCCAGTACCACACAGTAATGTGATCTGTATCCTTGTTATCCAATATCAGATGCTAGTGTTCCACCACAGTCGTTTTTCTCCCTTTCGCTCCTTTTTCTATATTAACCCTAAGCACATTGTCATAAGTACTACAAGACTTGGCAGTGGGATTGCCAAGCCAGAGCGTGCTGAGACCCAGAGCCTAGGCAGACCCACAGGAATGGAGAAGAAAGCAGACAGGAGGTAGCATCATATAGAGAGTGAAGACGTTTAGTGTCTGTCACAATGAAGTTTAAATCTTTACCACTGGTTAGCTGCCTGACATGATACAAATAGTCAACAGTTTCAAGCCTCAAACTCCTTTCATTAAAATGGGGATGTTAATTCCATCTCATTGGGAGACTGCGAGGATTAAATGGGATAATGTTTGTAAAGGGTTGAGCCCAGAGCCTGGCTGTCATAGGAGGAGCCCAATAATTGCTAGTTCTCTCCCTGTGCCTCACAGTGAAGATGTTATTCCGTGGGTTTCTGGCTTTCATCATTTCTGTTGAGAGGTCAGCTCTCAGTCTTATTGTTCCTTCTCCAAATGCTTTAAGAGGTTGGTGTTTTTGTTTTTCAAAACAACTAGAAACAAACTAGTTTGTTTTTCAACAACTAGATCTAGATGTACCTAGTCGTGTTTTCCTTTGTGTTTATCTTGCTGGTAGTTTATTGTATTAACTGAATATGTAGTTTAAAATCTTTCATCTATTCTGAAAAATTCTCAGCTATTATATTTTCAAAAATTGTGTTATCCTACTCTAGAACTCCAATTACACCTATGTTAGACTTTAGCACTGGGTCTAGTATCATTTATGCTCCTTTCTGTATTTTCAATTCTCTCTTTTACCCTACACTTTAGCCTGACTAAAGTTCTCTAAAGCCATACCTAATTTGCTGGTAAACTTCTCTATTACATTTTTTTCTCCAATATTTTCTTATGAAAATATTCAAACAGAAGAGTTGAAAGAATTTTACATTGGACACCCATATATATACAAACTAGATTCTACCATTAATGTTGTATCGTACTTGCATTATTACATGTCTATCTACCTGTTCATTTATCAATCCATCTAACTTTTTGATGCATTTCAAATTAAATTGCAGACAGCAGTACCCTTATCTCTAAATATTTAAGAGGTCATTAACTAGGTTGTAGTATTTGTTTACAGTTTTCATTCCTTTCAAGGTAGAATTTACATACATTGAAATGCACAAATCTTAATCCATTTGTTGAATGTTAAATGCAAACTCTTGTGTAAATGCATACTTTTTTAGTGGGGGAAGAGAGATAATTCAACCTGTCAGATATACAATCCATAATATATAAGACATTTTCATTACCCAGAATGCTTCATCGTTCCCTTTTCCAGTCAATCTCAACCTAAAAACCCATAAGCAAACACTGTACTGATTTTTTCTGCCGTAGATTAGTTTTGTCTGTTTTAGACTTCATATAAAGTGAATCACATAGTAGGTATTCTTTCATGTAAGAGCTTTTTACTCCATGTAATGCTTTTGAAATTCACTCATGTTATTAAATGTAAAGTAGTTGTATTAGTTTCTTAGGGTGACTATAACAGAGTATCAAAAATGGAATTTAGAGTTCAAGGGCACCAAGGCAGCCGGGACCTGAGAGGCCAAGATCCTAGAGAGAAGAATGCAAAGAATTGAGCCCAGCAGTCTGAGCCTCTTTTCCCCTTGAGGCATTTGCCAATCTGTAAATTGTTTAGCCTGAAAGGCAGGGTAGCAGAGCAGAAAGTAGCTGCTATGAGATTAAGAATTTAAGCAGGATTTTTGTCAGTTTCATAATTCTAGAAGCTGAAAAATGGAATTAAAGGACCACCAAAAGAATAGGCTTCTAATAAAAACATCAAGCCTTCAATGGAACCCCGGAAGGGCTACAGCCTAAGAGCAAATTTAACCTGGAAATAGACCAACTTTACAAAGACTGAACTACTGCTATGAATGAACTCAGTCTCTGTTTGGATTAGGGAAGTCTATGCCTGTATCAGCTGCCTTCCAGAAGCTAACGAAATCCTCTCTAGAGAAAGATAACATTTTCTAGAAATTTTGTAATTTTTATAATTTCCATAATTTGATTTTAAAAAATTATCAGATACATAAGAAAAAAAATAAGGGGAAAAAGGCAGTAGACTGATGGCACATGTGATCCAGATACTGGTTCTCAGATATAGACTTTAAAATAACCATAATTGATATATTAAAGGTACATGAGATGGCTACATTTCATTAAAATAGTGTTATCTGTTTAAGGCAAAAACAATTACAACTTTGGCACTTATAGGATATGTTGAATTAAAATATATGATAAGAGTTACAAAGAATAAAGTGGAGATTAAATAAAATGACACTGCTATGTAATTCTTGGATTGTTCTTTAAGTAGTATAGTATTATTTGAAGTGATACTGTGATAAGTGTGCATATTGCAATCTTTAGAGTCACCACTACACCACGGACAAAGACACACATATACACAGAAGTACAGTCATATGCCACATATGAGACAGTGGTTCCATAAGATTATAATATCATATTTTTACTGTACTTTTTCTATGTTTAAATACACAAATATTTACCATTGTGTTCGAATTGCCTATAGTATTCACTACAGTAACATGCTCTACAGGTTTGCAGCCTAAGAGCAGTAGGCTACACCATCTAGCCTACCTGTGTAGTTGGCTATACCACCTAAATTTTTATATGTAGACTCCATGATGTTCACACAACAACAAAATCACCTAATGATGGATGCATTTCTCAGGATGTATCCCTGTCATTAAGTGACCCATCCCTATATTGTCAAAAAGTCAATAAGGTAGATAAAATTGGATAATAAAAAAGAAGTCTATAAACTCAAAAGAAGATAGGAATAGATAAACACTGGAACAAGTAACAGATGGGACATAGAAAACAAACACCAAGATGACAGTGAAGGAACTCCAGAAGCGTGCTCAGGCAGGAGATTGGCAGCCTGTGCCAGCAGGGCAGGCCACCCCTGATGTAATTAGCAGAGGAGGAAGCTGTGGGGCTCACAAGCCACTCACCCTGCCCTCTCTTGGCAGTGACAGAAGGCTCTGTCTTTCAGGGTCACAAAAGCACCCAGAGTCCCAGCTCTGACCCTGGCCCAGGGACAGCAGAGGTGGCGGAGGAAGCTCAACCCACTGTGGGTGCAACCCACGGGCTAGGACTGTGGCTGAGAGGCTTTGGCAGGGGAGGCTTGGTTGTGCCAGGGATTTGCCTCCAGGTGGAGAAAGCTCTTCCCAAAAGAGACAGGCAGCTTGGGGAGAGGACTGCTAGCCCTTCCCTCCCTCTGGGGAGTCAGTACTGGTAATTTTTGTCCTTGGGGAACACGAAAGCGCTTGCCGCAGCTTTTTAGAGGGAAAAGAGTGAGCTCCAAGCTCTGTGGAAGCCTTGGTGACAGACACTGTGTCAGAGGTGGGGTAGCTGCTCCTGAGTGCCCTGGCTTAACCATGCCCCATGGAACCCTTGCCAATCGGGAGCAGGAATAGCCGTGGCTGCCTCGGCAGCAGTGGGCAGGGGAGGGGAGGAGGAGGAGAAGGCCCTGAATGGTGGGGAGCTAGTGCCCTGGTCCCCTTTGCACCAACAGGCTCTCTGGCATGCTGCACTCTCCTCTCAGCTGGAAGCTGCCCACCCTGAATGCCCAAGTTCTGGGAGATCCACAGTTCCCCTGGGACCCACCGGTCCTCAAGGCTGCGGCAGTGTGAGTGGGTGCTGGGCAGGTTGGCTGTGGATCCAGTGATGTAGAGAGCCAGGGGCTGAGATTCCCAGGTCGGGACAGCTGCAGAAACACTGTCTATCTGTGAAGGGAGGGAAATGAGCTGTACCCCCCCCCACCCCGTGCAGAAACCCAGACACGGTGAGCAGAGCACTGGGACGTCTCCTCCCCCAAGCCTAGTCTGGCAGTGCCACAACACAGCCACGCCAGAACCTCCTGCTTGGGAGCAGAGGCAGCTATGTCCACGGCATTGGGTGGTTGGTGAGGGGAGGTCCCCATTTCCATGTCCCTTCCCGGACTCCAGTGCTGTTCTCGGGTGGGGACACTCTCCTATCCTATGTACTCCTCTCCACACTCATGTCTCCACTGAGGGGGATGCAGACAACTTCAGATCATGAGCCAGGGCTTCTTAGGTGCAGCAGAGTGTGCATTCTGCCTTCTCTGTCCTGAGAAGCATTTGCAGCATCTCACAGCCCCCTTGGGGCATCCAGCCTGCAAGGTCAGAACTCCAGGAATACTGCTGCTCTCCTGTGTCTCCCTGTTCCTTTGTGGTTACCATAGTCCAAGCAGGTGCTGGGGAATGTTCGCGTGGGAGCCAGTGACAGGGAGACTGAGGAGCTGTGACTTCCCCAGTAGGACAGAGGCACCCAGTGGGTGTGTAAGCAATATGGCACCTTCCCTCTCAGCCCAGGTCTGCGATGGAGGGAAGCGACTCTCTACACAGGCTGCAGTCTGGAGTTCTGCTCCCAGGAAGCTCTCAGTTCTCCGAAGGCAATGCCTGGATTCCTCAGGGAAGAAGGGCTCTCTGACAGATTGGGAGCTAGCAGACCACCGCAGGTGTGAGGGGAGGAAAAGTAAATACTCCCACCTTCCTTTTCTGCAGGACTCCGAATCCCTCAGGGGCAGTCTCTGCCAAAGTCTTGCTCCTTCTTGTTCTTCTCCACATCTTTTTCCCATGGGATCTCCAGTAAGGGCAAGTTCTGGCACCTTCCCCTCAGTGTTTCACCTGGGCTATGTTTCTCACCTGAAACTTTTCGTCTCTTTGGGATGGTCTGGTGACCGATGTCTCTAGTCAGCCATCTCGTCCCCTCCCGCTGAGAGCCATGATTTTTAAACTTTACTGAGATATAATTGACAAAATCAACGACACATATAGTGTACAATTTGATGCATTTTGACATTATCAGTATACTCCCAAATTTTTCTTATGTCCATTTGTAATTCCTCTCTGCTAGTCTCTCTTGTTAGTCTCCAGACAACTAGCAATCTGAGTTCTGTTACTAAAGATTAGTTTTCATTTTCTAGAATTTTATATTGATGGAATAATGCAATATGTACTTTTTTGTTTGGTTTCGTTCACTTATCATACCTATTTGAAGGTTCATCCATGTTGTTTTGTCTATCAATAACAGTTCATTCCTCTTTATTGATAACTATAATAATATAATTCTCTTTAATGAATTATTAGAACTGGTGAAACTAAGCTACAATGACAGAGGTCAGAAAAGTGATTGCCTCCACGGGAAGGGTGAGGAGGTTGGGAGCTGTGAAGGAAGCTTCTGTGGTGTGGGTGTGTTTATATGGTGCACACGTTTGTTGCAGCCCATTGAGTTGTAAAGTTAAGATGTGTGTATTTCACTGTGTGTAATTTGTACCTGAGTAAAAATAAATGGCAGCATATGAAAAAAGGTCTACCGCCCAATTGCCAAACTAGTTTGTTGATATTCTTATGTGCCTGAGTCAGGCATGTGTTTTTTCATATTTCTGGTTACTTGGAGTACTATCTTTTGACATATTTTTTAAACATTTCCATATGGTTTAATTATTTTGTGAGGGAAAATTTATGAAAAGTTTATTTTATGCCAGTCTTTCTCAAAACATTCTAATTAAATCAATCATTACTTCCCCCATGTTATCTTTATAAAAATAAAATCTATGCCCCAAATAGAGGATACCTATGATACTGCCCAATATATTATTAATTTATATTAAAATGAAATAATACAATTGCTAATGCTAAATTCTCATTTTTATATATGGCTTTTTAACTATAAAAATATAAATGTAAAAAAATATATATAATTTTTTCCTTTATCAGTCAAATATAATATGTATCCTTTATATCAGATAGAATTAGATTTTGTCATAAATATTAAGAAAAATTAGGCAAATTAACTTGCAGCACAAATAATTTCAATTAAATAGCAAATGTTTATTGAATGACAAATTATTGAAGTCTAGGTATTAATTTATTCATTCAAACATTTGTTGACTATCTACTGTAAGAGTACATATAAGATTTTAAGTGTTTTTCCCACCTCTGTATATTTTTGGTGTTTTCAATAATAAATGTTAGCCCACACAGAAAAGCGATTACATTTGTATGTGGTTTGGTAGACATAATTCAATATTAAGTTATATGTAATTAAGCTGTACTCAATATTGAAGCATTATTGAATACTCAATATTAACCCATATTTAACCTAAGTCGAGGGTGTTGGGTTTAGAATCCACTGATGTATGGGCCACTGCTCATAACAGATTCTTTTCAGAGTATACTTAGTCTTCCATTTGGTTTCAGTACCATTCATTCTAGCAGGGCAAAAATGTACAATCTGAAGTCCGAGTGCCTTTGAAGAATATTATAATTACTCAGCCAAACAAATCTATAGTGTTCCTGGTTTGCATCTGCTTCTGTAGGGTTTGGATTGTGAGTTTCCAATTAGAACCTCAATACAATAATCAGCACTCAGTTATAATTTATCTCCATGCTGTCTCTTCTTACCTCAACGTGCATCATCTGATCCTCTGAATCGTCTAGGTTAAACTAGGATCATCAATGCTGAGCTGCTTCTGAGCTACACGAAACTTCAACATCACTCTCCTTATTGGAAGGAACTCTCCAGGGGCTTCCTCTGTCCTTAGAAAAACTCCAAATTCCTCAGACTATCAGGTCCCCCGAAGAGTAGCCCCTTTCTGTACGTCTGACCTTGCTTCTCTCTCCCACCCCCTCTCCCTGGCTCAGCACTCTGTTTGCTCAGGCCATCTGTCTGACCCGAGACTGCCAAACTCAGTCTGCATTTGCATCTTTAGAATGTTTTATTTTTTTTCATGAAACTCACGACTCTTCTGTAATTTCCTGTTAGTTTACCTGTACCTTTTCTGTCTACCTCTATTAGACTATGAGCAGGGCTATGCACTGCACAACGGAGGGGATCTCTCACCTTGTGGTCTGTGTGGATGGTGCTCCTGGACTGAGGCCGTGTGCGCTGCACAGCCCCACACAACGGCCCTCCATAGCGTGGCTCCTGGTAAATGCATTTATTCCTAGTCCCTATAACAGTGCCTGGCACACAGCAGGTGCTCCAGAAATATTGTTGGAAAATGAACTCTTAAATTCAGTGGTTTTGAGAGGCCTAGGGGAGCTGGAGAATTTATTTTAGCTGTAATCTTTTCCATTCTATTGCTCTGGTGAGTTCTTGCTAAGAAAATCTAAATTTAAAACAGTGAAAATAACTAACTTTTTGATATAAATTTCAAAGAAAAGAATCAATCATTTAACTGAATTGCTTAAGAAAGAAATTGCTTAAGAATGATATACTCACGTCACTGGTACTTTAATTTTAATTGACTATAGGCAGGATGTATTTCTTTATCTTTTTCATTAATATTTGTATATGTGTATTAATCATAAATAACTTTTGTGCTACCAGTATGGGATAGTACTTGTCTTTATAAATCTTTGAGGATAAGAACACTTTGCTAGGTAGGTCAGATTTCATAATAATTTATATGAGTCTTTGAACTGAAAAATATTCCTCATTCTCAAACATTAAATACGCCAATGAAAAGTTATACCACATTTTATTTAAAAGGAAATATAACATTTTCTTCCAAAAATTCAAGCAAATGCAATCATGTAAGTAATGAAGAAAATCTGGATTTGTGAACTGAAATTTAAAATGACCAGGATTATAAAATTTAAAATAGATTCTTTATCACGTATTAATAGTATATATTTATTCATTTTCAGCATAAAGGTCCTGAATAAAATCTTTTTCAGTGCAATTTTCTATGAAGTATTTAAACACTGCAGGGTTAGATTTTTTCCATTCTGACTCATCTTTGGACTCTGGGGCAGATGGACATGAGAGTTTTGGTCAGATTAGATGAACTTGGTCTATCTAAGTAGTAATTGATCCTGCATACACATATTGCATTCCCTGGAATTGATACACACACACACACACACACACACACACACACACACACACACACAGCAACCCCATTCACCTTCCAAAACCATTTCTGAAATAAAAATGCTGGAGCTAATGTGTTTTTTAAAAATAGTTGCTTTATTATGCCACAGCATTGCCTCCTTTTTCTCTGTGGTATCATCTGAAGTCTGTTTTTTCAAAACAGAAGTTGAACAAATGAATCCTTCTGTCTTCACTTTCAGTTGTCAGCAGTGTTTCAGTGTGAGATGAAATAAATTGCCAAGCCCTTTCATCTTCTATAATCAGCTCTGCACAGCTGAGTACACCCACAGCCCTGCACGCTGCCTCTGCCAGCACCGACTCCGCACGGAACAGGAAGTCTTTGTGAGTGCCACATTTCCAACGCTCTGCACAGGAGCAGGTTTATTTTGGTTCCCTCCTTCCTTTCTTGCTCCCTTGCCTCTTCCACCTCTTTCCCCCTGCTTGCACAGCTATTGTGTGCTTCATTTCCTGTAGGAAAGATTTTTCAGGGTGTAATATTATTTTTTTAAAGATATGTCTAATGTAGTTTGTCTCCTCCACTCTGAGACACCATCATGCATAACATCATTCCTTTATGGTATTGTACACGTATGTATTGACAAGATTTATAAATTGAAAATCACTTGGAGATGTCTTAAACTGCACCATTACCGTGTCAAAAGGCTTCATTTTTAAAAGCAGAGAAGCAACACATTTGTATTTGTAACACCAGGGCAAGGGCATACACAGATATTTACTTACCTCGGTCTAGAATTTATCTTTTCAGTACCCAAGCTATGTGAAAGTCTATTAGGGAACAAAGCAGAGCACAGCAGGGTGATGTAGGGGCTAGAAACAAATACCCGCTAGTTATTGGGGCTTTTCATTGTTGTTTTCTGCCTCGAACCATGGAATTCCTTTTAAGACTGTCCTTCCTCTACCTCATGTGCTTCTGGTGGGGTCCTCAGTCCCTGATTACTTCTCCTCTTCTTCCTCCCCCTCATCCCCACCACGGTCATCCTCTTCTGCATCATAGTTGGTCAGCACTGCTAATGCTTGCCGAGCGGATATTAGGTGTTGGGTTTGTTCTAAATGCCTTACATGTGTTAACTTGGCTACTTTACACAACAAAATTATGAAATAAATACAATTAATGATTGCCTTTATTCTCCAGAGGAAGAAACTGAGGCACAGATTGGCTAAATGATTTGCCCGATGTCACACAGTTAGTTGAGTGGTACAGCTGGGATCCAAAGTTGGGCAGTGTGCCTCCAGACTTCGGTTCTTACCTGGTTCCTGATAGGCTGCTCTCAGGGGGGGAAGATGACCTCTACCTTAGTCCCCTGGACACAGAGATTAGTTCAGGCCTGGCACAGGGCCCAAGAGGAAGGAGATGGTACAGAGAGAGAGGTGCCCTTGCTGTCTTCTTGCAGGGTGACACTGGCAGCAGGATGGGACTCTTGGGCTGTTAGGCGACAGCCTATCACGTGCAGAGATGGAGCCCTGACGATATTTATCGAGTGCTGGTCCAGCTGTTACTGAATCCAATGTACCCAGGATTATTGTTATATTTTTTAATGTAAGCCAATAAGTTTCCTTTGTTTGCTCAAGCCAGCTACATTTGGATTTCTGTCACTATGAGAAGAAAGGTTATTGAGTGATAGAGGGAAAAAGCAAATTTCAAAAAATTCCCAAGTAATGCTAGATGTCCCCCTTCTACCTGTCCCCACTGTATCCCCCCAGGGACATGCCCAAATGCAATTAGCCCTGCTAAAATGATAGTGTCCATCCAGCTAAGCCACTGGCTTCTTGAAAGTGAAAAAGAGCCTTTTTGAGATGAGAGGATCTGCTAGCCTGGAAAGGTAGATTGATCCTTTCTAAATTTGAATTTATAAATTCAAATTTTATCTCAAGTGGGAAGGGACTAGAAGTGAATTAGTGTTTTCAAGCCACTTTCTGATGAGAGGATCAGCAACACTTGGAAACCAATTATAACAACAACAGACCAGAAAAGCAATTCCCAGGGAATGTCTTTCTCTGGAGGGTGGCTGGACCCCAACAGAAGGAAAGTTATTTTTCCTAGCTTCCCCTCTCCCCTCAAATTAGCTCTTTTCTTGAGACCAAATTCTCCTAATTTTTAAAAAACTCTATCACTATGCAAATGATATGTGTTGGAAGCATAAAACAAGCGTCTCTTATTGTTTTGTCTTAGTAGTTGGCCGTGGAGTGATCCCCGCTGGGACTGTGGAGAAGGCCAAGTTGATGACAGTTTGCCTGAGGTTTGCAGAGTTGCCTTGTTTTATGGAGGGAAATGGTGTTGTATTCATCCTGTGAGCCCAGCGCCGAACACAGTGCCTTTCATACAACAGTTAACATTTATTAAGCACTTCTACGTTAGACTTTTTAAAGAAGTTCGTGCACATTATTTTGTTCAAACTTATTTTGTCCTATGAGATGGTACTATTATGATCAGCATCCCCATTTTACAGGTAAGGAAACTGAGGCACAGAGCTGTTAAGTAACTTTAGCAGTCACCTCAGTATGAAGTGGGTAAAGCACGGATTTGACCAAGCAGTTAGCTCCTGAGGCCACGTTGTTAACCATTGTGCCAAACTGACTCCTCTTATAGAAGGTGCCTAATAAATATCTGTTGCCCTGAACTGAAATTATTGAATTTCCCGTGTGGCTCGGCTAGCAAGAAAATGGGCTTTTTGTTTTATGAAAAAATAAGTAGCAACTCCAGGTCATAAGAAGCAGCCACAGTTAGAATTCCTCCATCCTCCTAAGGCTTTGATTTACCCAAAGATAATTCCAGTCTGCAGTGTTACTTTACTGTCATCAGCATACATAATTAAATATTTATTAGTAAAATTAATATATTTAAATTTGTTTAAAATTAAGCTGACCACTAATAGCTCTGCTCATCAGTGGAGACTTTATATGTTATTCTACAGCTTAAGAATATTTTAATGGCCAACAAAATTGCTCCCTAGATCCTAGCAGTATTCAGATTTTGAAATTATAGCTGAGGATTCTGTTAATCATTCTTAAATTACCAACTGCTCATTATTGACCTCTAAATTGTCTAGCTGATCTTTACATTTGAGAAAAATAATAAATATGACTTCCCCAGAGATTATATACAGGGTAGGTATACTTTATATACTTGTGTATGTATTTAAGACATAGACTACTACAGAATAAAAACCAATTGTATTCTCTTGTATATGAATATATCTGAATGTAATATAGGTCTATATGTTATCTAATTTGGGGAGTTAGGATCAAAAGATTGTACCATTGTAAAGTTGATTACAATACTTGTATAATTCAATTGTTTCTCTAAATAAATGGATTTTATTAAGTTTTTAAGATATATCTATTTTGATTTTATTTACTTCATGTATTATCTATTTAGAGAAAATGTTTAATTATGCTCTTATACCACTAAAATGTGTAGAGCAGTAGGACTTTGAATAGATTTCTGATCACTTGGAAATTAAACATCAAGTAAGACTGCTTATCTAAACTCAAGTTATTCTATCAAAAACTTCCAAGCTGGGAGTCAACATGGAAAAGCTGCAAAAAATTGGCAGTGATTGTAAAAAGATATCATGGCTTCTGCATATAAATATAAAGTAATATATTTTAAACTCTCAGGATGGAGAGGATGATGCTCTTGGATCGTGCTTTTCAAATACACCTGAATATATTGACAGCGCCGTGCTGTTGTCAGCAGCTCAGCTCCCGATCTAGGTAGATCCAGGCTGGAACTGGGTGACTCAAACTTCCACTTTTGAGAGTATTTACATGACTTTTATAAATCAGACTAAATATACATTATTTTATCTGGCTAAATGTGTTTACTTTGAAAAGTCCATGGTGATTTTTATAACTTCTTTAAATTCGGTTGACTAAACATTATCAAATGCCAATTCTGTGCAAGATAACGTGTTTGTGCTGTGAAAGATGCAAAGATAATCAGACATGGACTTTGTGTTTCAGAAGCTTAATCAAGGGGGACAGAAGGCAACGATTTAATCACGAAACGTGTATGTGCTATAAAAGAGGTGTGAAGTCTATTGGGAAGAAAGCAGAAGCAGAGAGCAATTCTTCTGACTGAGTGAAGGCAGGGTGGTGTCGGAGAAGTAGCAGCATTTGATGTAGACAGGATGACTATGACATGGCGAGAGGTGCTGGTACCACGACGGTGGCTGGAATGACAGCATCACAACTTGAGACCCTCACACCTTGGGACCTCAGCTGGACATAGTCCATGCTGCCAAATCCAGGGTTATTCCTTTCAAACTCTCCGACTCTCCTCTCCTACCCAACTGTGGTACACTAGTGGGTCAGTAGGGGGAGAGAAGTTGGGTGGAACCCACTTTGACACTGCAAGAAAGATGAACTTTGAACCCTGCCTACTTTCTCCTTGTGCTGAACACGTGCTCCATTGCAAAGAGCATATTTTCATTCAGCTGTGATTTTAGACCTGGCCTTTGTCTGTTACAGCATCTATACCATCTCGTACTTAGGCCAAGAGCCCAATATCTGTATTTAATCTATAGTTATTAACCTGCAGATATGCCAATTAGGTTATTACAGTTCCAATTTTACTTTTTATGAAAGAGAAACTTGAGCCATCAAAATTTAAATAATTTCTAGAGGGTTGGCCAGGTGCAGCCAGGTTGGTCACTGCCACCTCCCTGGCCCTTTAATACTCACAGTTTCAGGCCCATAAAGGCTCATTAATCTTTAGAAACTATTTTTATCAATCTATTTTGTTAGAATTATGTTCTTTTAAAAAAAATTTCAGAATATTATGAGGGTACAAATGTTTTGGTTACATGAACTGCTTTTGTGCAGTTTGAGTCAAAGTTGTAAGTGTGCCCATCACCCCTATAGAGTGCATCGTACCTCTTAGGTGTGAACTCACCATCCCCTCCTCCCCCACCTGCTTGATTTCCATTGAGTTTTACTACCATATGTGCACATGAGTGTTGATCTATAAGTTTCAATTTAGTAGTGAGTACATGTGGTTTTTGTTCTTCCATTCTTGAGATACTTCTGTCTCATATAAACAAAAATTAGATTATAAAAACATTGTTTCAATGAGAGCTTTAGGCTTGTAACCGTTACATTTTTTCTATTGTAAAGCCTTCAATAATAAATTATTTTTATCATTATAAATCAATTTTATTATTGCCATCTAAAAATAATACTTTGGTTCATCAAAATTGGTAAAACACACACCAGGAAGCTTCCTCATTCACTCTTCAAAGCACTTCTCCAAAGTCTCTTGGTTTTCTTCGTCATCTTTGAATATGACCTTACAATTCTGCTTGTATCTCCATAGCCAAAGGCAAACAGAAGAATAAGAGATTGTTGCCAATGAAGCAGTCCACAGTCAAACAATGCAGTTGTATATTCTTAGTTTTATGAAATATATTTTACTACTCAAGTTAGGCATAGATCCAGTTGGGGAAAGCTGTAGCATTCAAATGTTGGCAAAGAATCACTGTAGATTCTTGGCCTCATCCTTAAAGAATCCAATACAGTAGATTTGGGGTGGGAAGCAGGAATCTGCATTTTAATTTTTTACAACTACTTCCCCAGGTGATTCTCAAGCAGCTGGTTTGTGGAATACTTTGAGGAAAAAATGCAAAAGTGGCTACTTTAATTCACACCTCCCCTATTTCCTTTTTTTGAGACAGAATCTTGCTCTGTCCCCTTGGGTAGAGTGCAGTGACATCGTTATAGCTCACTGCAGCCTCAAACTCCTGGGCTCAAGAGATTCTCCTGACTCAGCCTCCGGAGTAGCTGGAACTACAGGCATGCCACCGCACCTGGCTAACTTTTCTATTTTTGGTAGAGACAGGATCTCACTTTTGCTCAGGCTGGTCTCGAACTCCTGACCTCAAGCAAACCTCCCCCCTCGGCCTCCCAGAGTGCTAGGAGTATAGGCATTAGCCCTTGAGCTTGGCCAAATTAGCCCCTATATATACAGTTTGAGTATCTTTTTAAAATTACATTAATGCTATAGAAGAGGAACAATGATGATTTTTGTGATTCAATGCAGATTGAAATCTGCAGTTGAGAAAAACACATAAGTGCCCACAGCTTCCTGGGACTTGTACTTTCAATGACTTTATGAACAAAGAAGAAGACCTTTGAAGATTTCTAATAGGCTGTGGACCACACTTTAAGAATCACTTTTCACAGCTGTCTTAAAATTATGGCAGAATGCCCAGAAACTGATATTTAACAACCATGGAAATATATCTACTTGTAATCTTACAAGTGAAAGCAACTTTGGGAAGCCAGTTCCCACTTCAGTATTTGGCACTCGATAAAAGTTTCACATCTATATTAAAGACCCACATTCAAAAACAGAGACACTTCAATATTCACAATAATTTCATTTACCTAAAAATAACAGCAAAAGAATGTGCAGCTGATGTTGCTCCCTGGCGGAGTTTACTTTGTTTACGCTCTGTCTTGGCTGTGCTCATCGTGTGTACAGCCTTTGGACATACTTAGAGGAGCCACGGAGGATTACAATCTAATTATAGAGATGTATAAAAACAAAAATCTCTGCAAACAAACACTAAACTATTTTGAAGTGAACAAAAGCTCTATTTGCTCAAATTTAAAAGTAGCAGATGAGTAAACAAATATACACCAAATTATAAAATGATCTGACCTCAGGTGATTTCAATAGGTTTCATGTTTATGTTTTTGAAAACATTTTTATTGTACTATAATTGTCATAAAACAAACTTCACAAATTTAAAATGCACAGTTTGATAAGTTATGACATGTGCACACCTGTTAACATGACTGTCACAAAGTGATGAACATACCTATCATCTCCATAAGTCCCCTGTGTCCTCTCGTAATCTGTCCCTCTTCTCTGCTGCTCTGCGCAGCCTCAAGCAAACACTAATCTGCTTTCTGTCTCTACACATTAGTTTATATTTCCTAAAATGTTACATAAATGAATCATACAGTATGTGTTCCTCTGTTGTCTGATTCTTTCACTCAGCATAGTTATTCTGAGATTCATCCACATTGTTGCATCACTTGTATGCAACAGCGGACTTTGATTTTTCTTTTCTCAAACTTTGTGCTGTTGTACTTTTACATATGTTATAAACCACACAGTACAATATTTTTATTTTTGTTTAGATAACTATCTGCTTTAGAAATTTAAAAGATAAGAAAAAGTATATATTTACCATTTCCAGTGCTTTTCATTTGTGTAGATCTACACTTTCATCTGGCATCCTTCTCCTCGTGCATGAAGGGCTTCCTTTAACATTTCCGGGAATGCAGGTTGGCTGGTGATGAAGTCTTTCAGCTAAATTCTATATGAAAAAGTCTTTATTTCACCTTTATTTCATCCTTATGAAAGATATTTTTCTGGGTAGAGAATTCTAGGTTGGTAGGTTGGTATTTGTTTTCCCTAGCTATTTTTAAAGATATACCCTTTATCACTGGATTTGAGCATTATGCTTTTGCTTTGCCTTGGTGTTGTCTTCTTCATGTTTATATTGCTTGGGGATGGTTGAGTTTCTCAGATCTATGGGTTTAAAGTTTTCCTTGAATTTGTAAAATGCTCATCATTATTTTTTCAAATATTTTTCTGTGTCATTCTTCTTTCTCCTCTCTTTTGGAAACTCCAATTACATATACCTGAGGCCTTTTGAAGTTGACTCACACCTCACTCGGTTTATTTATTGTTTTAAACATCCTTTTTTTTCTGTGTGTTTCA
The DNA here is from genome assembly GCA_963574885.1 of Lepilemur ruficaudatus. NCBI lineage: Eukaryota > Metazoa > Chordata > Mammalia > Primates > Lepilemuridae > Lepilemur > Lepilemur ruficaudatus. Next base: position 86,467 of record CAUYRT010015562.1, on the reverse strand, counting down.
TTTTGGATAGTTTCTATTGCTTAGTTTTCAAGTCCACTTATCTTTCTTTCTTCAATGTCTAAACTGACATTAATATCATCCAAAGTATTTTTCATCTCATACTTTGTAATTTTAATCTCTTATTCATGAGGGATATTTCTTTGTAGTTTTATTTGTACTGTCATTGTCTACTTTTGTTATTAATGCAATACTGGCTTCATAGAATGAATGAGGAAATAGTTCTTTCTCTTCTGTGTTCTGGACAAGTTAACATATATAATGCTGCTTTGAATTCTTCTTTAAATATTTGGTAGAATCCTCTAGTAAAAATATCTGGGCTTGGAGATTCCTTTCTTTGAATATTTTTTTTAAGAATCCCATATTTAGTTTCCTTAATGGTTGCAGGACCATCCAAATTATCTATTTTATATTGGGTGAATTGTGGTAGTTGTTCCTAGTGTTCTCTTATTTTCCATCTGATGTCTGCAGGGTCTATAGTGATGTGACCTGTTTGATTTTTGAAATAAATGATAATTTATTTCTTCACTTCTTTTTTTGTTTTCAGTCTTGCTAAAGATTTGTCCATTTCATTGACTTTTTCAAAGAACCAGCTCTTTGTTTCATTGATTTTCTCTATTGTTTTTCTGTGTTCAATTTCATTGATTTCTATTCTTTATTATTTTTTTCTACTGCTTGGTTTGGGTTTATTTTGCTTCTTTTTTTCTAGGTTCTGTGGGTAGAAGTTTAGATTTTTTTTTTTGATATTTTCCGTCTCTTCTAATGTATGTGTGTAGTGCTATAAATTTCCCCCTCAGTACTGCTTTAGTTGTGCCTCATGAATTTTGATACTTTGTATTTTCACTTTCATTCAGCACACTGTATTTTTAAAATTTCCCTTGAGTCTTCCTGTTTGATCCTTGGATTACTTAAAAATGTGCTGTTTAGATTCCAGGCGTTTAGAGATTTTCTTATTATCATTCTGTTATTGTTTTATTTCATTGTAATCAAAAACACATTCTATATAATTTTAATTCTTTTACATTTGTGGTCCAGGATATGGACTATCTTATTATATATCCCATGGACACTTGAAAGGAATCTATATTCTCCATCTTGTAGGGTGTAGTGTTCTATAATTGTTGATTAGCTTATGTTGGTTAGTGGTGTGGTTGAATTCTTTTTTATCATTTCTGATTTTCCATGTAGCTGCTGTTTCAATTTTAGAATAGGGTGTTGAAATCATCAAATATCATTGTGAATTTGTCTATTTCTCCTTTCAGTTTTATTAGTTTTACTTAATGTATTTTGCAGCTCTATTGTTTGGTGCATACACATTTAAGATTGTTATGTCATCTTCATGGAGTGACCCTTTGTCATTGTATAATATTTCCCTGTGGCTAGTGTTTTCTTTACTCTAATGTGTACTTTATTTGGTATTAATATGCTATTCTTGCTTTCTTTTTATTAATGTTTACATGATATGTCTTTTTGTAACCTTTTATTTTTAACCTGCTTATGTCATTATATTTGAAGTGAGTTTCTTGCAACACATAGTTGGGAGGTTTTCTTTTTTTTTTAATCCATTCTGCCAATTTCTGTCTTTTAATTGCTATAGTTATTTAATGTAATTATTGAATGTTAGGGCTCAATTCTACTATTTTATATTTTGGTTTTTTGTTGTTGTTGTTCTTTCTGTTTTATATCTTTGTTTTCTTTTCCCTACTTTTATGTGGGTTACACAAACATGTTTTAAGAATTTTATTTTGGTTTATTTATGTTTTTGAGTGCATCTATTTGTATAGCTTTTTTGGTGATTGTTCTTGATATTTCACTATATATACATAACTTATTACAGTTTACTACTGTTATCATTTTAACATTTCTAGTGATATATAAGCTACCTTTATGCCTATCTAGCCTCCCCCACTTACAACAAAATTATCTTAAATATTTCCTGTACATTTAGAACCATATCAGATAGTATTATAATTTGTGTTTCAATTATGAAGGAAATTTTAGAAAACTCAGGAGGAGAAGCAAAATCTCTTACATTTACCTGTATTTTTGCTTGCCACATTGTTTCTTCCTTCCTGATGTTCCAAGCTTCCTTTCTTTATTGTTTCTTTTCTATTTAGTGAATTTCCTTTAGTCATTTAAGGTTAGCTCTGCTAGTGACAAATTAACTTAATTTTCCTTTATCTGAGAATGCCTTGATTTTCTCTTCCTTCCTGTAGGATATTTTTATTGGGTACAGGATTATGGACTGACAGGTCTCTTTTTGTTTTTAGCACTGGAAAACTATTGTGCTACTCTCTCCGGCTCCAAAGTTTCTGATGAGAAATCTGTTGTCATTGGAATATTTTCCCTTATAAGTAAGATGTCATTTTTCCCTGACTACTTTCAAGAATTTTTCTTTGTCTTTAATTTTCAGAATTTTAATTATGATGTGTTTGGGAATGAATTTCTTTGGATTATTGCGTTTGGCATTCACTTTGCTTTTTGAATCTGCATATTCATGTGTTTTGCTAAATTTGCTAAGTCTTCAGCCATTTTTTCTTTGAGCATTTTTTTCAGTCTTACCCTTTTTCCTCCTTTCCTTCTAGGACTCAATAACGTGAATGTTAGATCTTCTGTTATAGTCCCACAGGTCATTGAGGCTGTCTTTTATTTTTTTAAAGTCTATTTTATCTCTTTTATTCAAACTGGATAATCTCTATAGTTCTATTTTCCAGTTCACTGTTTTTTTTCTATGTCCCTTCCTTTCTGCTGTTGAGCCCACTTACAGAACTTTTATTTTATTTCTAAAATTTTGATTTGGTTATCCTTTATATTTTCTATTTCTTTGTTGAAACTTTCTATTTATTAGGTGAAGATTTCTATTTTTTCATTTGTTTCAAGTATGTTCCTTATTGCTCTTAGAAAAGGCATTTATGTCAGGGCTGCTTTAAAATCTTTGCCAGACAATTTTAACATTTCTATAATCTCAGTATTGACATCTATTGATTGTGTTTTTTCATTCAGTTTGAATTTTCTGGGTCTTGACATGAGTGATTTTTATTGAAATTTGGATATTTTCATATTATATGATTTGATTCTCTGAATGTTATTAACATCTTCTGTTTTGGGTAGTTTTCTTGACACCACTCGGGCAGGAGAAGGGGCTAACGGATAGGGGGTAGGTGTTTTGCTTCCCCACTGGTCTTCACTGACACCACGGGAGAATGAGGACTTGTAACCAGTTTGCAGTAAGAAATGACCTGGCTCTCTTCTTGACCTTCTCTGATACCACCCCAACAAAGATCTTGTGGTGTCCCATTAGAGCCTTACAAAGGAGAAAATCTATGCTCCCCATTGACCTTTTGCTGGAATAAATGGGGGGAGGCTGAACTTTTTTCCCCTGTGATATCTGGTTGAAGTATAGCGGTTGTTGTCTGAAAGTTTTTTGTTTTGTAATGCTGCCCCTTTCGTGGCCCTTTGGTTTGAGAGAGCAGGCTGTTTTTGAGACTCATTTTTGTCTGCAGATATTGGTATGTTGGGCTTTTCCACTTATTTATCACCAAGTCTGGAATATTTGAGGCAAATTGAAAACCCAGGGAACTCACCAACATATTCCTCTTTGGGTCCTGAGTTCCCTTCTTCTCTTCATTTTTCAGTCTTCTTTTGTTTGTTTTATATATAATGTTCACAGTTTTTAGTAGTACGTAGTGAGAGAAATAGTGAAAATTCTGGATCAGTTTTGGTTGATTGATTTTCTTATTATAATAGGTTATATTTTTCTGCTTCTTTGTATGCTTGATAATTTTTTATTAGATGCCAAACTTTGTAGTTTGCCCCTTATTGGTTGCTGAATATTTTGTGTTCCTATACATATTCTGAGTTTTGTTCTGGGCCCCACTCAAGTTACTTGGAAACAGTTTCAACCTTTTGGGTTTTGCTTTTAAGATATTTGGGGCAGGATCAGAGTACTGTTCAGTCTAGGGATAATTATTTTCTACTATTGAGGAAAGATCCTTTTGTGTACTCTACCCAATGACCCATACATCTTGATTTTTTTTCCATTCTGGCTCATGGGAACAGGTACTATTCCCCATCCTGGGTAAGCACTAAATACTGTTCCTGTATATTCTTTTGAATGCTCCTTTTCTTAGCCTTGGGCAGTTTCTTCACATGCAGGTATACTGGTACTCAGCTGAATACCCCAGGGGATCTTCTGCTGATCTCCAAAGTTCTTTCTCTATGCATCTCTCTTCTCTCTAGGACTCTGACTTGCAGACTCTAGCCACCTTCATCTCCTGGGCCCCTCATCTCCATATCCACAACTCAAGGATTCTACCAGGCTCTGCCTAGGTTTCCCATGCCTGCCTGGAAACTCTCCCAAGGCAGTAAGCTCTGGCAATCATGTGGCTCAGCTTGTTTGTATTCCATCTCCCTGGGACCACTGTTTCTCATTGACTAATTTCCTAGTGAAAATTATTGTTTTATACATTTTTTGGTTATTTCAGGTGGGAGGGTAAATCTGGACCCTGTTACTTCCTTATGGCCAGAAGCTCAATATCTGTTTTTGATATCTACAAAATATGTGATTGGAATAAATCATCTCTCAGCCTGCTTCTAGCTCTATTATCCTATGATTCTATAATTTGAAGTTCAAGTCTATGGAATGGATAGGGTCACTTCTCTCTTTCTGTATGTAGAACACTTAGTCACAGGACAGTCTTTTAAAAGCTAACATTTAAATAGACTTGCTGAGTGCTAGTTACTGTTCTAAGTCCAAAATCCCTTATCTGTGACACTTGGAGCCAGTTTTGTATTTTCCTATTTTAGAAAAGTGTGTATACCAGATATAACCTTATGCCCCAAGCTGAGTCTGAGGCAGCACTCTGCAGTCAAACACATTTTCATATTTCTGTAGCAAAAATATGAATATTAACACTCAGTAGGATAAGTAAGGATTATACACAGCCTAATTTCAGTTCAAGTCAAACTTTCCTGCCAAATAAGTTTGTCAGTCTTATCTCCAAAGGAGCACAAAAATCCTTTTGCTTTTCAGCTGTTTTGGTTTGAGAATTTAGGATAAGTGATTATATGTATGTACTAATTTATTTAATCATCACAATCAATTTTAAACAGGCCATTTTATAAATTATGGCCATTGTTACAAATGAGGGAAATGAAGCAAAGAAAGTTAAGTCACTTGCCCAAGATCATATAGCCAGCAAGAAGTAGATCTAAGGTTCAAACCCAGATATCCTGGCCTCAGTATCCAGGTCCTTATCCACTGCATATTACATCCTCACCTTAAGGAGTCTCCAACCAGGGTAATCCATGAAGTCAAGCCTGACCCCCAGTAATTTTCATGGCAAAGGCTTCTTGGAGACTATTATTAGAGGTCACTCTCTGTGCTTTCATGGTATGAGTTTATATGGTACTTGGTTTGGATCTCAAGTAGATCCCTGCATATGTTATGGAAGCTCCTACCTTTCCTGCAGGTATATGATAGGGTGCTTGGGGGCCTTTCCTGGTCTGAATCTGAGTCTGATGGAATCTAAGTTCTATGTCTAGCATGCCAGATTACCTAGTAGTGGTCTAACATGGAAGTTAAATATTTTAGGATGGGTTTTCATTGTAATCACATTTGAAAGTTGGCTTCAGATGATCTTTGCTGAAGGCTCTGTTTGTCATTATTGATGTCCAAAATTTGTCCCAGACTCCTCTTTAGATTCTTCGAATTCACTTTTGATTGTACAAGTTGTGCCCTGCTGAGACTCGTGAGTAATAAGGTAATTAGAAGCCAGAATTGCATGTGTGGCTGCCAACCCTAATGCATGGAACCACGTCTACTGAGAGGAAGAGGTGCCTTGTTCTAGACATGCACAAGTGGTCCTTGGGTGACATGTGGTCCCATCGTAAGTATTCCTTAAAACTGTGCTATACACTAAATTGTGTCCTCAAAAAATTCATGATGAAGCCCCAACCTCCAATGTGACTGTATTTGGAGACAGGGTCTATAAGGAGGTGATTAATGTTAAATAAGGTCACAAGGATGGGGCCCTAATTCAATAGAATAGGTGTCATTAGAAGAAGAAGAAGAGATACCACAGTCACTCTAAGCAAGTGCAGAGATAGGGCCATGTGAGGACACAGTGAGAAGGCAGCTCGGAAGAGAGCCCTTACCAGTAACCAAGTTTGCCAGCACCAGAACTCTGCGAAAATAAATATCTGTTGTTCAAGCCACCCAGTCTGTGATCTTTTGTTAGGGCAGCCTGAGCTGACTAACACACCCTGCTACCATGGAGGCAAGGTAGAATGCCCTGGTAGGGACTCCCCATGGTATCTGCAGTATGAGCACATAGGCACCTATAAATGTAGCAAGCTAACATAGTTCTTAAAATGATTTTGACTTTTTCTTATTAATAAATTGCACTAATTATTTAATCTCAGTTTATGCCTTCTTCTTTGACTCCAATTTTTTCAAAAATTTAGCTAAACATCAGGAGGACTCTCATATGTTACATTCCTAGAGGTTTATCTTTTTCACAAAGTTCTAGTATTATACCTAATCCATAGGTAATGCTACACATTATTAGTTACTGAAGAGAGAAGTAGAGAAATGTGCACATAGTTAAAATCGATTTAACTTTGGAGGGCTATTTGGATTTGCATTTAATATGTTGGAGGAAAAGGGATCTATGTTTATCTTTCAACACTTTAAATCAGATAACAGGGCATACTTTCCCAGTGTCTTCATCATTGCTAATAAAACTTTAGTTTGGATACTGATTTTTATATCAATCATTTTGCATTATTTTATTCTTTTACCCCATTTTCTTTCATTTAATTCTGTTCTTTTAAAATTTATTCAATAAACATTTATTTCCTTTTGGTTCCTCTTCTCTATCCTTCTTAGGGGGGAAAGATACCACTTTAAATTTCCTCCATTAGGAAAGTGGTAATAATCCCATATTCCATCCCCAAATAACATATCCACTTATCACACAAAATACTAGAGTTTTCTTCCACCTCTGGGTTTGGATATAAGGTTAAACCCATTAGATGAGTTAGATGATGGGAGCATATAGGATGTGTTATTGTGTTAAGCTTTTTCTCCCATCTTTTGAAGACAGAACAATAATTCTCTACTAGCTTTTTATTTTAGAACCAGCTGAGGGAGGTAGTTCTTGATAAAAATACAAATTTGGGAGCCCATCAACGACCTGCAGGATCAGGTAAGAGTCCAAGAATCACTGATTTACAGCTCAAATGCTAGAAAGGCAGGTGCCATTTCTTTATTTTTTCTCATAGCTCCTTAATACTGGAAACAATGCCATGCACATGATAGTTGTTGAGCAAATGTTTTATTTGAATTTCCTTTCATTACTTTAATGTTAGAGAAGGTGAAACTATTTTTGTTTTATGAATAAACAAAGTATGTTCTCTGTTTTGAGTCTGAGTTTTAGAGGTCTGTCAACTTCCTTCTGCATAATTAGTGCTGAAAAATATCCTTTCCCAGCTCACCATTGTTGACAATGACAAAGAAATTTGCTCTTCAATAATGTATTATCACGGTGTATGCAAGTGTTTGGAAGGCGGAAAGCAAACAATTTTCCCTTCCAGATAACAATGCCTTGTCATGACCTTGACATGTTGTACATTAATTTTACATTATGCCCAGTAGTCAGAGAGAAAATTAAAGCTCTTGCTATTATCTCCCCAAAAGGGCTGTAACCTTCTGGCATAAGGCTCAGGCCTGCCAAGACTGTGCCTATATCACCCATCTCTCAATGATCCATTAGCCAGAGTGTCCGTACTTGGATTGAGAATCCCTGACACATTCACCTCTCTGGCCTCATTTTAATGAGCATTTGGTAGCCTTTGGTTAGAAGCCATTTTAGTATGATCAGAGCTATGAGATCCAATCCTAACCTAAGCCCACTGACATTTTTTCCTACACAATTCTATATATATCTAAATTTAACTTTAACCTGTGAAGCATACAGTATTAGGAGCTTGAGAAACTGCAATGCCTGCATTTCTAAGACTAAAACTAAATAAATCAGCTTCATGAAAAATAAAAATAGAGTGGACTATATATGCTTGGTTCATCAGAAGCCAAAATATCTGTAGTTAAAATGAAGTAAAATAGGCAATTTGGTCACTCAAATCTAAGCCCAGATATTTGCTGAAAAATACTAATCGATACACGGTAAAGAGAAAAGACTTAATATTTTATAAAAATTCACCACAAATAATTAGCAGTTAAGAAGATTATAGCGTTATACAGTTTTCCACTAATTATTCAAATAACAAAGCTTTCTTTGAATATCTGTTAGTAAAAGTGCAGTGTGAGTTATCAAGGATTTCTGAATGGAACGTGACACTTTACACTAGGGTCTCAATGACAATTTCTCAAACTAATGGGGAAGTTAAAAATGTATATATTATGAAAACATTTATCTATTAATTCCAGTTTTGAATTAACATGTTATAACTGCATTGTTTTGGTCTAAATTTGTGTTTATGTGTGTGTTTGTGTGTGTGTGTGTGTGTGTGTTGGATGTTTCTGTTATAAACACATACTGAATTGTTATATCACATATCCAGAGGCAACACATTATCAGCATGGCAAAAAGTTTGGGCCACATTTGTGTGTGCTTAGCCTGGGAACAGACAGGATGACTCTATCAAGAAAAATAGGAATGGTCATCCCCTCAAAATGCATTTTAGCCTCCGTATAGTTCAAGAGATACTTCATAAAATAGAATTCCATTTTTGTGTGTGTGTGTGAAAAAGATCTCTTCTTTAGTTTTTTTTAAACTGATGAGGTTGTTTGTATCTATATTGGATGTGCCAGATGGAAAGGTTTACTCATTAGAGGCAGCTGTTTTAGCAAATTACCTCACTACAGCATAATGACAGAGTCACAACAGACTATTGAAGAAAATCCTTTCTCTTCTCAGTGAGATCATGAAAACTAGAAACAGTCTCAATGAGTTTTTTAATTTACTTTGGAAATGATTCAGTTGGACACATGAGTGATAAGATGAGGTATTTTCTGTTCAATATTTATATATAACAGTGTAAATATAGGATATAGATTTACAATTTGATTTCTATTTCAACTAATGGATTCATTATCTTTGGTGGATGATCTCATTAGTTCCTTAAGTATGAATGATTCTACTGGGGAAGATTTTCCCCTTTACAATATCCCATTTCAAATATATGTAGCCTTATACATGATTGTGGATGGATCTTTCCTGTTGGAACCTCACAATTACAGTATCACTCTTGAGATTCTTCTGAGGCAGCCCTCTCCCATCAGGGTTTCCTTGCCTAGCAAAATTCCTTTACTTCTTCAGATCAAAGTTCCTCAATAGGATGCAGTAAAGTCCTGCTTTATACCAAATTTCCACTGTTGCACATGGAATTTTAACAAGGATGCATACATATACGTATTTATATGTGCATATGAGACTATCATTTATAAAATGTTCATCTATATGTGTGTGTATCTATTGTTATTTTAGTCTCATAATAGCCTTTTGAAATAATCATTTTCATTTAACAGAGGTGGAAATTTCAAGTTCAATTACATTTGATGACTTATTAGGTTAAAGAAGCTAACCAGCTGATAAAGTCATTCTAGGTAATTTTCAACAATGGTCAATATCTAACTTTATCTGGAGGCACCCAATTTAATCCATGATACCAGAAAACATCCACCAGAGGTATGGAGACACTTTTTAACAAAATAGCAAATATGCATATTACTGCTATGGGTACTTGATAATTACATGTATAATTTTTCATAATTATGGTCGCCTTTGATTTCCATAACACCTCATGGGTGTTCATGACTAATATTATGGAGTTTGGTGGAAGGCCTGACACCTGGGTGCCATAACTGAGCAATTATACAGGCCTATGTCTATCTACCTGGCTTTAAATGCTGAAGCTTGGATATGAGAATACAATTGTTATTCAGGGTTCCTTATTATTCCCATAAGTTCAATTACTATTGTAATAATTTTAGACTCTAACTCTAGTTACTTACTACAGTGGCATTTAGTTGAAGAAAATTTTACAAACCATATTTTATGTGAAAAGAAGTTTTATGTGATCTCTCTGTATATACAGAAGCTTCCTTCTTCACATGTTTCTTATATGAGTTGTCTCACCTCCCATAAGAATATATATACACACACACACCTATATACACACCTACATGCTACACATTGAATGTTTGTGTCTGCTTAATATTTACATGTCGAAATCCGAATCCCCAACATGATGGTGCTTGGAAACAGGGCCTTTGGGAGGTAATTATGTCATGAGGGGGAATCCCCATGATGGGGATTCCTTATGTGAAGAGACAGGAGGGAGATTGCTTCCTCTCTCTCTGCACCATGTGAGGAAACCAGGAAGAGGCCCTTACCAGAACCAGACCATGTTGGCACCCTGATCTCAGACTTCCAGCCTCCAGAACAGTAAGAAATAAATGGGGTTTAAGCCAAACTGTCTGCCTATGATATTCTTGTTATGGTAACCTGAGCTGATTAAAGCTCTGTGTGTGTGTGTGTGTGTGTGTGTGTGTGTGTGTGTGTGTGTGAAGAGAGAGAGAGAGATAGAAAGAGAGAGAGAGAGAGAGAGAGAGAGAGAGAGAACACCAGAAGATCAATGGCTGAGAGTATTCAAATTCTATTTTCTTTTGACTTCTTAATTGACCTTAATATTTTGGGCTCTTATCCAAAGAAATGATGGATGTCCTTCAGAAAGTGTAGAGATAGCAGGCTAGCCCGGAGTGTCAGCGCATCAGTAAGGAACTCTGGCTTGCCACACCTTGAGGTGGGATAAAATTGGAAGAGCTACTGACAAGTGCAAAGGTTCTCCACAAAGCAGGGCATGTTACATGGAGAAATTCTGGATGATGCTTGCTGTTGTGTCTCTCTCCTCCCACACCTTCACGTTTTCTTAAATTATAAGCAAGATGACACAGCCCACAGTGCTGTGGTAGGAGCCATCCGTGTGGCCATGGTCACCAGCCACAGAGGTGGAACAAAGAGGGAAAGATGGCCTCCAGATCCGATGATGGGCAAGCTTGAAAAAGAAAGAGCGAGCTCCCGCCTCTGCTAACAAATGCTGCTGCTGGGACTATGAGCAGTTTAAGGAGGATTCACATGTATTCATACCATAAAGCTCCTAAGCAAATTTTCAACATTCGCAGCAGCTATCTGACCAGTGCACCTACAGCTTTATGCTTCTTTCCTGGCTTGATCATCCAGGAAGCAGGCAGTCCATTCTGCTGGCTCCAAATCTTTTAGAAATGTTTTGCATAGAAAGGGCATAGGTAGGGATACCCCCTGGAGACTTTTAGCTGTGTTTGGTTCTGCGTGGCACATTTAGGCACACACTGGCAAATATGGAGGGGTGAAATAAGAGATGTGGAGAAGTCTGACATGATGGACAAGTTAAGGAAGACTTTTCAGAGACTAGAGGTGACAGACCCCGAAAACCAGAGTGGGCTGGCTACAATTGGCTTACTTTCATCCCCTACAGAATGTATGTCTACCGGCTCAGTTTGTGCTTGTTTATTAACAAAATTATTCACACCAATTCTGAGTCCTTAATCAAATTTAGTTTGCTCTTGAATATTCAGAAAAGATTCTTCCTGAATAATGCACAGTATTCCTCATTCCTTGTCTGAGACTCCAAAGCATCTTTTTTTTGCTTATCTTAGTTTAATACGTGGTTTTCTTAGATTTTTTCCCACAGTAATTCACTATCTTTATTAATCTTTCCATTTTGTCATCAACAAATTCAACTACTTCTTACTTCATTCATCTTCCAGGTTGTTAATAAACATACCTGAGAATAGAGGTTCTAGTATTGATTGATCCCAAGGGAGCTTTCCTAGTAATGACTTCAACCTTAAGGTTACTCATTTATTCTTACTCTCTGTGTTTTTCCCATCAACTACTTTTCTTTCCATGTGCATATTTTAAGTATTCACACCACAATAGTTTACTTTTATTATATTCTTAGCATTTCTCATGAACCAGAGCTTCCATAGTTCACGTGTATCTTGGAGTCTGAAACTATGTCTGTGTATAATGAAGGGCTTAGCCTGGATGACATCCTTATTCTAAGATTCTCAGATCTCTCTGTGTCCCAACTAGAAGCCAAACGGGTGCCAGGATTTTTCACAGAGAAGAATAATTAGCACATCCATTAATGTGGCTCCTGTTAATACATCTCGCATTGACTCTAATTACTGGTAGATTTTAACTGAGCTCTATTGTCTATAAGCGCCTGTTGGTAAATGATTGTGTATTTGACTTGACATATACCATACACACTGAGAACTAGGCCTCAGTCCACTTTCACTAAGTATTCATAAAAAAGCTAAAGTTTCTAAGTAACAAATTAAAAGTATGGACAAATGATATGAAAAAGAGCATGAAATTAAAGCAATTATTGTTGATAAGTCAAAATACGGGACCTAGATGTGGTACTTTACTTTTTAAAAGTGTTTATTAAAGTTGTTCAATTTGTCCTTTTTTGAAGAGGTCATACACCCTAGTATTAGTCGCACAAATCTGTAGATTGGCCAATTATATATGGTAAAAGTATTTTAAAACTACTTTTCCATATCAAATCCAGGGATTATGCGTATATATTACATTTCTGCCATCACACAAAATCCTGCTGTTCCTGTGACAGCAGCACCGTGTGCTGCCCTTGCAGAGAGGCTCCTGCTTGAGCCCGGGTGTGGTAGGGGCACCCTGGCCAAGAAACAAGGCATCTCCTAGCACCACCTCCCACAGGCAGACACCACAGTGACTGCCAAATTCAAAGCCACTTCTGCCCTGCGCTGTGAGACATAGCGTCCCTTCAAAGGCAGACTGACCCCTGCCCCAGATGTGTTCACAGCTCTGGCCTATTTATAATCTGCAGATTATCCTAGCTACTAACAATATCATTTTTGGTAGTCATTAAGAGTAATAAAGCACCCTCTCTGTCCTTATCTGCTCATTTTATGGCACTAGCTGGCTGGCATCTCATAGTCTCGCTGCTATAAAGTCAATAGTGTTGGTTGTTATATTGACACTACTACTACAAATAACAATAAGCCTCAAGTATTGAAGCCTATGGGCTAAGCCAATATACATTATTGCAATATTTCTAACAATCACCTTACCATCAAAGTATTGTCATTAGCATAACTTGTACCTGAGTGCACTGAGGCATAGGAAGGCTTAATAATTTGTACAAAGTTCGGATGTCAGTCCTCAGTGCGGCCAGGCCTGGAACTCCAGCCAGTCTGTTAATAAACCTAGGTACCTGACACTCCACCAAACCACTTGGGGCTTTTAGAAAAAGTCCCTACAAGAATTGATGAGTTACAACAATTAATAGTGTTTGTTTATTTTCTTCCTTTCTAAAGGTATCATTAGAAGAAATTGAAAAATTAGAAAAAGTTTTTCATAGAAATTTTTATATTTTGCCAACCCTCTTGCATCATTAGACAGAGACTTCTCAGGGCCACCCAGGGAGATGGTCACATTTACTGGGGAAACCTGGGCTTTGGAACCAGCCCAATCTGGGCTTTGAAGCTGAGCTTACTGACTTGCCAGTTGTGTGACCCCGAGCAAGGATTTAACCTCTTGGAACCTCAATTCGCTCTCTCTGGAAACTGGAAACAGTACCAGCAACTTTGTGGCACTATTTTTTTGGAAGAAGAAGATGATGTGTGTCAAGCACCAAGATGAAAATAACAATTACTCTCCGTTATTGTAAGTCTGAGCTACAGTGATTATTTCCATTTGCCTTATGGATTCTTTTGTTCTGAGAAAGCAATACAAAGAATGGACTTAAGTGTTCTGGTGGCAGAACTGGTCAGACTGAAATAGATGGTTGCTGTTTGTTGTGAGCAGTCTGCAGATGTGAAGTGGCACACAGCAGAAAATGGGCGAGACCGACTCTGGCGTGCACCACCCCTTACCCCTATAGCCTGCTCTGCCTACAGCCAGCTGAGGGGATCTTCCAGCTAGTCTATCCAAATGCTGCTCGTCCCAGGAGCCCTGCACAGAGGCAGGTCTGAGCTGGAGAGAGAGAGTGACAGACTTTAGGGACATGATCAGAGTGCCCATAGCAAGTCAAGTTCAAGTTAATGATACATTTCTGGGTCCATTGGGTCACCTGTGCCTATTCCTGCTGGCTCCAAAGGGGATGGAGATCATCATTCAAGTTTTATAGCCCAGAAAGTGTACCAGAGGGGAGGCTTGGGGACCAGTCTCAGCATTTCCATGAGCGAGCTCTGTGACCTGGGTTAAATAACTGTGCCTCAATTTTCTTTTCTATAACATGGGCGTAACAAGACCCATGTTCCAGTGTCGTGAAGAGAATAAATGCCAGTAAGCATGACAGCACTCTGTAAAGTATAAGTGGCTGAAACAATGCTCACCATTTCATCAATCATGCTGTACCTGATCTAGTAAGTATCTTCTGGAGTAGTCAATTGTTGTTATGGCGATATCGTCAACTATTTTACAAGCTAGGGAATAGGGGCAAAAGAAATTCAGTGATTTTCTCAGAGTTGCATGGCAAACTAACACAGGGATGGTTCAACTGTAGCCTGTTTTCTGACCCTGGAGGTTGTGCCTGCTCTTGCCAGAGCATGGAGACCTGCCTGCAGCTGGCCTTGTGCACTTACTAGTCTGGCATGCTCCGTGTGCATCTTCCTGGAGCATTTGTTCTCTTTGTGCTGCTAGTGGAAGCAGTTGCCCTGTGCAGATGTCTGCGAACTCTCGCTGTGGATCTCACTCTGGAGCCCTGTGCTATGACATTTCCCTGATCTGTCCTATAAATAGCGACGAGCCAGACCCTGACCTCTTTGACTGTTGCATCTCCCCAGTTACCCTGTCTTCCCCGTAGTGTACACGTTGTGCAAAATTACAGGTCACTTGCACTTTAGGCCCTGGGCAGCTCAATCCAATGCCTTCGGCACTTGGCTCTCTTTGTTTCCCCACCACACTCCAACCCACATGCTCCTTCTTTGTGTGCGTGTGTCTGTTTGTGTGTTTCCATTTAATGAATCAACTTTACTCTTTTTAGAGCAGATTTAGTTTCACAGCAAAATTGAACAGAAAGTACAGAGAGTTCCCATATCCCTCGTCCCCACACACACCACCTTCTTTTTTTGAAGCTGTGATAACAATGCGACTTTCCTAACGGGCTCTTTGTACATGAAATGCTACTTCTCAATTGAACTGCCATAGCACAATGCAATAAAGAATCTGTAACAATAGCTGTTATACTGCACATTACCATTCTAATCATATATTTTATTGGAAGCTGTATACCTCTTAAAGCCAGCGTTTCATTTGCCTCCTCTGCCTTATAGAACCCTGCTGCTGTGATGATGGGCAGCAGTAAAGCTAATGGTCTTTTCCAAATTCCTTCTTACATTCAAAGGAAGAAAAGAAAGTGTGAAGGAGAGAGATAGAAAAAAATCACACAGTCATTTCCAGCCATTTGTGTTAAAATACAAAGAAAACAAGGCATATTCAAAAACGGTGTGCCGGGCAGCCTCCATTAATATTTATTTTGGCATTAATATTGATAAGAAAGTGCTTTGTAGCTGGGCTTTGTTGCCGCCCCCAGTGTCCTCAAGCTCCCCGTTATTCAAGCTGGTGGCCATTAGTTCGCGTCTTCCTCTGTACCCAGAGCCACCAAAAGGGTTGGCGGGCCTCCAGCTCACTTACGCTTAAATGGACACTCAGGCTCCGACGGACACACAGCTAAATAGAGGCCAATAATTCAATACAGTATGACTGTACTGGGGCTGCTAGTAAATCCATCAAGCAGTAAATATCATCTGAAGCCAATGCAAGCTTTTATCTTTCCAATTTTTTTGTATGTCTGAGCGAAGCGCAGGCATTCAGCGAATCATGTAATTTATTCTGCAGTACCGAGCCTGGGCTGTCTCAGACATCATATTGACTTTTTTTTTTTTCCATCTGTCAGGGGCAGTCAGCAGCTCTGCTATTGTGAGAGCGCATCACATTACATCTATTTATTTATTTATTTCCTCTGCTGCTTTGTAGCATGATTGGGCAAGAACACATTATCTCAGATCAACGAATACTAAGAAAAGCATCTGAACATCATTACGACAGCATGTTAAACATTTGTCCTACCCAGTTTGTTAAATCAGCAAATGTATTTCCAGCAAATGCTTGTAATTGTTCATAAAGGACTCCCTACTGCAGGGTTTTACTAAACTGAAAATATGGCCTGTTATTTTCTTCAGCTCTTTAGGTCAGCTGTGATTCCAATATATTGTAAATAATGCTGAACAGCTGGTGTACCGACTGGTGTGTATGTGTGTGTGCGTGTGTGTGCACACAGTCACACAGCTAGCTGTATCTCTGAATGATGCACGTGTATTTTTTGCATGTGTAAACAATTATGTAGGTATAATATAAAGTACTGTATATTAACTTTGCAAAGTTAATGAATGGGTTATGGTTTACAATGGCTAAAAAAAATCCTGTTTCCTAATCATTAAAAATTTATACTGGGAAGAAAGCTTTTTTGGTTACTGTTGCTGTCTTCTTGAAAACTTATGAAAAGTGTAAATCTTGAATTTAAATGTGATTTATGACTCACTTAGCCTTCTTCCTGTGTGACCTAAAAACTAGAGAGAAAAGCAAAAGGAAGATGGATTTCCCCAAAGTCCCTCCCATCATAATGGGTTTGAGACTGCTAAGGCCGACATAGCCATCACACATCTAATGACCGGGTGATGACACCCCAAGTACAGCTGCTTCCCCTGAGTATAGTCCCCAAAGCCACCAGACCTTTCTCAAAAGCCAAGTATTGTGCTTCTGAGATTCAGCTTGACTCTGAGTTGATTCAATTTTAATTTGATTAGTGTCCCACTCTGGAAGCACGTATCACAGAAAAGTATTTTAGAAGTTTCTTGATCTTCTTTAAGTAAATATGCATCATAAATATACTTCATAGAAGCACCAATGCAGAATATGTAAACAGGGCAGGGACTTAGGATCAGCTATATTGATGACCTACCTTCTTCTTAAAAACAATGTTTAATAATGAATATGGCTATAAATGAAGCAATCAGTATTTCAAAAAGCAGCAGAATCAACATTGTTGCAAGAACCTGGCTCTTCCATATGTATGATCAGTTTTTTTAAAAAATAACATCCCATTCCTTTGGAAGATTTTGCATTCTTTGAAAAAATACTTGCGGGTTGTATTTGATAGAAAATATCTTTCTATGGATTGATTGTGAAAAATGACTGTATTTCATACTCCATTATTAGTGTCACTACCTCAGAAAACATGAAATTGGTTTCCCCAGCCACATCCGACCAGGAGAATCCGGGTAAACATGAGGTTTATTCTTAGATTGGATAAAATCATTGCTCACATCCTGGGTGTATAGTTGAATACATGCTTCTCCTCCACATGGCAGAAAGCATCAATGCATATGTTCAATTTCCCTTTATTAACCTCCAGTTAGAAAGTCCTGCACAGTACATGCTGCTGTTAGTATTCCAAAGAGCAGCTACACTGTCTTTCTAAAGAAACACATTAAAAGGCAACTCACCGAGCCATTTTCTAACACCTGAGAGCAATTAATGTAAGCAGAGACAGGAAACATCATCAATTATTTAAAATAAAATGAATATGTAATGTTGACCTTCTCCAACTGCCATCAGTTTTATACTTACACCTGAATAAACTCAGGGGAACACAAAATCCACAAGGCTCTTCACATTGCAATCTGCAGCGAGGCAGGCGCTGGTCACAGGGAGAGCTGCCTGGCTGGCTGTGTTCAGCCCTGGGAGGGAGGTGAAGGGGCCCCTGACACCTGATGATTGAAGGTGGGACCTCCAGCTACATGAGTGTGTCACCGCGTGGGACCAGCAGCTTTATTTGTGAACACGCCCTGCCCACCAGTCTTTTCTAAATATTTTCTTTTTTTTTCCAATTTATTGATTGATTTTATATTCCTACCATCTTATTGAGAAGGGCTAACATTTCTGTTATTATATATTTTCTAATATATGTGTGTATTTGTGTGTGTGTACATATACATATATATGTACACACAGTGTACATATATATCCTATTAGGTCTATATATTTATTACCATAAATTTATTAGTCTTTTTTTTTCTTTTTCATAATTATTCTTCTCTATCCTGGAAAAAAATAAGGAAGTAGTGAATGTAGGCCATGCTTATTTAGGAAGCCTCGAGAGATGTTTATTTAGCTATAATAGCCAGTTGCTGGAATTAAATGAATCATCTGTTTTCTGAACACAGGATTTTCCTGAAAATATGAAAATTTAGACATTCTGTAAGGGCAATGTCACTGACTGGAGATTGGGGGAGGGCACACCAAGGGAACATGGCGTTTATTACCTAATGTAATTGCTGTGCGTGGCATATGGCATGAGGGAGGATTTGGCACAGCAATGGCTGAAGATTTTCAGAGCAAAGCCTATTAGACACAAAGTACAAAAAGTCCTTTGTGACTGTTCAAGCTAAACAAGGCTTGAAGTGCTAGTGTCTATTTTTCCCCTTACTTGCATTAGTGATGCCAAGGAAACTCACAGAGGGCCTCATGCAGAATGACCCAAGCTTCTGACTGGGTCATCCTCTTACGATCCTCTTACAGATATTCTGGGACTTTGGCTAATCGTCTCAGTTTGCAAGTCTTAGTCATGACGACAAAGGAAAAGTTGATTATTAGTTTCTGGGGCCAGATTTATCACAGAGCTACTTCTCAAGCTGTTATTAAGAATCTTTCTGACTTTCTGTCACAAAGCTTTTATTTTTCTTAGAAGGTTGTCCATTCAAATTGGCACAGAGCTTAATCATGAACAGGTTTCATTTGAGAAGCTTACAAAAAGACAAGGGGAATCATTTGCTAATGCTAATTAAAAAAAGAACAGCAATAAGTTCTTACGTTTATCTACATAATCCTATGGCCAAAAAAGGCTTTGTTCCTTTTACCATGGCATTATACATCTCAGACTTTACCGTGAATAAATGGCTTTCAGGGGAGAGCTAACATGAAGAATGCTTTCTCCACTGCCTTCTTTTATCACCACCATATCAGATTTCCCACTCACACAAAGAAAGGATGCTAGATTTAGGAAATCCATGCCAAGAAGCAGAGCTAGGACAGAGTAAACAAAATTCACAGGCAACACAAAACTATCTTTTCACCAAGAATTTCTGATTAATTAGCCATCTGTGCAACCAAGAAAGCAGGGGCATCACCACTGCTGTGTTATGAATTACCCTTGCCGTGGGTGGGAGCACAGCTGCAGGGTAAGTGGTGGACTCTCGAATATCATAAATCCAGTTATTAGACTGCAGGGTTCATTTTTGGACATGAATGGTAAAAAAAAAAAAAAGCAAAACTGTAGGTTATTTCAATTGGAAAATAGAGAATAAACGTGGTTTAAATATGGTAGAAACAAATTCATGATTCTGAGAAATTGGGGAGTTTTATTCAGGATTAGGAATCAGGAAGCTATATCCCTTTCCAAAAGCCAGAGTTTAAAATAAAATTCTCTCATAGATCCTATGTTGCTCAGGGCTACTAAGCCTAGAAAACATGCAACCAGAGAGAGTGACATTTCTCAGGTCATGAAATCTCAACCAGAATTTTAAGGGACGTATTGAATGAAACCTCAGCTTTCTAACTGCTATCGTTGCAGAAATCTCTGAAGAAACCATCCTTAAAAATGGTTAAGTCCCTGAGACTCTGCCCTTGAGTCAACTTAGAGCAACTGTACGTGGAGTGACTAAGGATCATTATCTGCAATCACAGACTTGCCAATGCAGAGCATGCACATGAAAGGCAGGTGGTGTGGACCAGAATCTGAGGATGAGCAGCTGAAAAGTGTTAGGGACAGCACTGGGGTGGGACAGACACATACCGGGTAAGAGTCTTTCCCATAATGAGAAGGGGTTGCCAAAAATGTCTTGCCACCTAGAGCAGAGGCTTAGCCTGGTCTTCATGTAAGATGTAAGACGGGGCAGTAGGGAGATGGGTGATAGGGCATTAGAGACAGGAGTCAGAATCATTTGCTTGACATTTATGGAGGGGCCGCACACGCAAAAAGACACTGTCCTTTGTACCTCCATTAGATTTGAACTTTCAATGGCATATTTCATTCTGTTTCATGTAATATTTTCTTCATCATAGACTTTATATCACATATGCATATTTGTTTTTTATTTTTGAAAAAAAATGCTGTTACATTTGAAAAACTTGTCTCAGCTCCTTCAACAATACTTCAGTCTAAGGAATTATATCCCTTAAAAGTATTCTGGTTGTCTTATGCTCTTTTGGGTAGATGCCTAATAATGCTACTGCTGGATCAAATGGTAATTCTATTTTTAGCTCTTTGAGGAATCTCCAAATTCTTTTCACTGAAAATCATTTAATTGTACACTTAAAATGGAGTAAAGGCATGATATGTAAAGTATACTTCAATAAAGAAAAAAAAAAGTATTCTGATTGGCAAAATCACCTTGCCAAGATCGAGACTTCTTAGAGAACAGGAGATCAAGGGAAAAACAAAAACAAATAAAGGTGGTGGAAGGCATCCAATTTCAAAACTAAACAGCTTTAGAGCACTGTGAATCTTCCTTGCTTTTCCTTTCTCCTTCAACTGTTTGGGAACTATGGCACCGTGGCACTGCTGTTCTATCAGTTTTCCCACAAGTTTTATATTATGCAGACTAACCCACTTCTTGATGTGTTTGCAAATATGATGATAAATTACACATTTAAAATTTTGGTATAAAATATAGAGCTATATTACCTCAAAACCACAACTAGCCATACTTTAGTGGATGAGGGATTACTATATATTATTGGTAGTTGTGGTATATACAGCTATGTATATTCTATTCATGCTTATATGCACTACTTATTAAACTGATACAGTTAGCTCTCTTTTCAAAGAATAATTTAGTCATTTTCAAGGAATGATGCTGTTTTTATAAAGTTCTGAGTTAGAGACCTCCTCTAGGTGTTGCTATAGAAGATCCTCCCATACACAGAAGTAGTCCAAGGGAGGAAAGGACATGTGTGGAGAGACCCTGTGGAGAGAGAGAGGCAGCATGGCATGTTGGAAGAATCAAAAGGAAGCCGTGTGGAGTAGGGGCCCAAACAGAGTGAGGCAAGATGAGGCTTGGGCATTAGGCAATATCCAGATCTCGGGAAATCCAAATCAGACTTTTTTCTCTGTATAGCAATGAGAAATATTGAAAGGATTTCAAGCCTAGGCTTGGAGGAAGGTACATGTTTATAGAACTTGGTCATGAATTGAGTATGGATGACCAAGAAGAGAGAAAAATGTGCAGATTTCTGGCTTGATTACCTGGAAGTATGGTGTCATTATTTAATGCAATAGAAAACAGCAAGTGGACTTTTGAAGAAAGTTCATGACTTTGGCTTTGGATGTGGTGGATGACTTTGGAGTAGCCAAGTGGAGACACCAAGGGGCAGCTGGAAAGGAATAAAGAATATCAATCCCCAAAACACACAGAGCTACACACCATGTACCTGCTAGACAAAGAAAAATTCTTCAAAAGCCAAAAATCGTAACATTTAATTTGAAAACTACTGGAGAACTTTCAAATGCGTATAAGCTCTCCATCCAAATAGCCCCCTTTGAAGTTTGCTAACTTGTAGGCTCACCTTTTCTCTCCTTACTTTGTTTCACCTCAACTCAAGTTTCACAACACTGTCTTCCCTTGCTTGCTTCAAAGCATGTTTGAAAGATAGTCTTACTTTTACCTGATAAAAGAGAACCTGTAATGTTGAAGAAACTGAGGTGAGATAGTTGTCAGAATTCTGATTATGAATAAGATGTTCAAAATCTTATATAAAATCTAAATCTGGCCTTATTTTCACATAAAAAGCATATGGCCTTTTGAGGCCAGAAGCTCAAAACAGAGACAAAATTTGTAAATCACCTGCATGTTAGTGGTAATTGAAGCTGTGGCCATGTTTGAAATTACCTAAGAGAGAACAGCATGGTAAGAAAGAGTCTATTACCAACTTTTAACCCTTTCTATTTAAAGGTGCCAGTCATTGCACAGGTTAGACACATTGCTTCCATGTTGATTTTAGCACTTACTCTAGTTATTGGCACCATGTGATGCTAGCTAATGGCCTTATTTATGTATATATTTTAAAGTATCAATTTGTCTAAGTATTTTATCAAAATGCTTTGTTTTCCCATTTTAATGAAGATGAGGAAGCATATGACTGACATCTTTTTCAAAGGAGGAATTTGGATACTGGTATATGCAAAGATCCTATTTCATATAACTACTAACAAATAGAAAATTGACTGCAAAAATGTATCTCTTTTCCTCTTTGCTGAAACTGTCTTTTAAAAACAAACAGAGAGCACAGATAATCTGAAAATTCGATAATTCTTTACAGGGTAATCAAAAAGTGACTGTATCAGCAAATATTAAGGATTTTAAATATCATTACCCATCAAAACTTGTATTCTTTGAGCTTTTCAAAACATGCACTCTCTTCTATACACACACTCACAGAAAGGTGAAGACTCCCATGAGAATCCTGTAAACTACTTTTCACAGAAGCAAACAGAGAAAGCCTCATTGGTCATGGGAAGCTGATTCTTTATGAGTGGGGGCTAAAGGCGTCAAAAGGACCATTGTTGCACAGGGTACTTTAGTGATCATTTCTACACAAAGCAACTTGCATTCTACGATCCAATGATCATTGGATTTGGATATTAGAACCGAGCCTGCTAAAAACTAACTGTGTGGTTTGGGTCTTTATATAACATCGCTGCTCTTGCATATTCATCTGTCAAATGATAGGTTTTATTTAAAGGGCCGCTGAAGACCCTTACAGTCTGGATGCCATCCACTTCTAGTATTCCAACATGGAGGATACTTGGAACATTCTAATTGGCTCGTGGATACTGTAGAGCAACCTACTTGCCCCCATGTTTAATTGTGTTTGACCTCAAACATTCATATAGCTGGTAGCTGAATTAACTCATTATGCCCCTAAACATGTTCACAGTCTTGTTGGTTGATATGAATTTTCATCTTCAAAAATCAATTGTGATTTTTAGGATAACTGGCCAATAATCATGGCCACCAGTCTTTGCTCTGATTACTCAGTCTAGCCAGGAATTATCTTTTTATGCTTTCTGGTCCCATTCTTTCTATATTGCCTCAACTTTTCTTTCAAAAACTTAAATATTACTGCTGTACTCAAAAACTTTAATCATCATCTCAACTTGGGCAGAGGGAGAGAGACAAACTGCTTGGCATCTCATTCTATGTCCTTCATTCTCTAATTCTAAAGTGCTTTGAAACACTCTTGACCTTAGCAGCCCTTATGGACAAACCATCCCAGGTTCCTCATAATTCCCCAATCTGCCTCTTAGCTGTATGTCCATTCTATCAGCTCTTCACGGAGTGTTCTTCTGCCTATTTCCTGCCAGCAAATGCTGCTTATTCTTTCAGGTTTACCTCGAACATGGACTGTCTGTGAGCCTTTCCTTACCCACTGTGTAGAAGTATTTCTCCTTCTGTTTTTGGAAACTGCTTAGTTCATATGTTCATCCCTCTGGTCCATTACCTATCATAGTCTGAGGTGTCTTATATTCATTGTGCCGTGACTGTTTCTTCCAGTGGAGTATGAGCTTGTTGGAGACAGAACTGTTGTCTTATTTATCTTGGAACCCTCAGCACCTAAGACAGGGCTTACAAAAAAGCAAATGCATTGGATTAGTTCAGGTTCCCAAAAGGACACTTGGAGAGCAGTGTTGGAGTTTTATTTTTATTTGTAATGGATGCCATAGAGAAAATGAAGAATGAGTCTTTCATGGGGCACTAACTCTGTTATTTTGAGGAAGTTATTTATTGCTAAAATTCATTTGCATCATCTATAAAATGATTTCAAGACAATGATTATTGTTATTCACTGATCCTTGATCCTTCTCTAATTCTGGGCACATGGTCTGATTGCATCGCTTAGCTGCTTTGTTGGTAAGTGGGGCCATACTGATTCTGGACAAGATTTGTAAAAGAAAGGGATATGCATTTTGCTTCCTACCTATACAATTAATTGTTGGTACAAAGCCCTCAAAGCTTTCTTTTCTATCACAACAACTTGCAGCATTCAAGATGATAGCTGCTTCACAAGACTCAGACCCTGAGTAAATGAGATAAAAACCACTTTCTGTGACTCAAGATGTACACACAGCAAGAGCAAGACATAAATCTTTGTTGTTTTTAAGCCACTGAGATTTAAGCCCCAACCTGATACCTGTTCTGTAACCCCTGTAAGGAACTAAGATTTCTTAGTCTAGGAATGGTCCCCTTCTCCCATATTGTCCTGAGATTCTTCTATCATGAGACTTACACTGTATTGTAAGAACCTGGAAAATTAATACATGTTCCTGCTAGGTTCCCATCTAACATTTTCTGTTTTTCTTGGACCATCTGCACCTGTATCATCTGAGAAGGTTTAAAAAACTCAGATTCCAGGGCTTCAACCCAATACTAATGATTCACAGTTTTATCAAGTCTGACCAAAGAATCTGTATTTTCAATGAGTCTTACTGCTAATGTAAATTTCATGAGGAACCTTGGGCCTCCAGTTGAGTTGAACTAAATGAGAATGTCAGTTCCTGGCAAGGCCGTATTTATCTTGTTCAGCTCCTGACCCAACATCCAGCACAAGGCCAGGCACATGGTAGATAGGTAATCAATACATATTTATTAAACATAGGTGGAAAGAGGACTATAATACCTGCCCTTCCATCTCAGGGGCATTCTGTGTGGATAAAATGACATGATGTATATAAAATTAAAACTGCTCTTCATAAAATTAATAAAAGGCCACAGGTAGGCACTGTGATAGGGAAAAAATATATATATATATATATATATATATATATATATATATATATAACCAGCTATTGTTCCCTAGCTTGCTTTCCTATAAGTGCTTGCTACTCTTGAGTCATATAGCTGATGGGCAGAAAGATCCTTAGCTTTCTTCACTGCTCTCATAGATAACATAACCGTTGTGAAGCTTAAGGCTAGTTTTTGAGATATCTTCCAGACCCTGCATTGGAATGGCTTCAATTGGACCCTTCAGTGGAACGGCTGACCCACACAGACCAGTGGCCCATACTAAGGAACTGACTCAACTGGTCAGGCGACCCCACCCAAGAACTGACTCAGCAAAGAAGACAATTTCTACACCCCTATGGTTCTGCCCCAAACCCAGCCAATTAGCAGACCCAATGGCCTAGCCCTGTGCCCACCAAACTATCTTTAAAAATCCTTTCTCCCAAATTCTAGGGAAAACAGATTTGAGAACTTCCTCCTGTCTGCTCACATGGCCTCTGCGATTTTAAACTTTCTCTTCTGTAACCCCTGCTGTCTCAGTGTACTGGCTTCCTCTTGAGCAGTGGGCAATGAACCTGCTAAGGTTGTAACAAAATCATTTTGTGTGTAGAAAAGGAATGTATCATCACACCAAACCACATAAAGAAACTAACCATTTAACCAACATTGTTACCTTTGAACCCATAATGTCTTACCCACACTAAAACCCATTGACTACTCATTCTATGCGGGGCACTCTTCCAAGAGTTTTTCATGAATTTGAATTGCTTCTTTTATCTTCTCAAAAACTCTTTTCTCTAAGAAACCTTTTTGAAACTGTTATTTCCCTCATTTTAAAGATGAGAAAATGGAGGCTTAAAATGATTATCATGGCCAAGGTCCTAGAACTGGTAAGGGCTAGATTTATGGTTCTTAAACTCCAACAAGCATCAGAAATACCTAGAGAGTTTGTGAAAATACAGATTCCTGGGCACCACCTCTAATTCAGTAGATTTGGGGTGAGGCCCAAGAATAGGCATTTTAAAGAAGTTCACAGATTATGCTAATGTTCTTAATCTGGATCAGTTGGAGAACCATTGCCCTAGAGCTGAATCTGAATACAGGAATTCTAACTTCGGGGTTCCTTTTCTTAATTATTATTTTCTTTCACTTAACTACCATTCTAGTCTTTATGAACATACATAGTCATTTTTTTGTATATTTCTTAATTAATTTTTAATCACAGATAATAAGTATATAGAGAAGCTGGAAAGTCAATGTCAACTATAATTAGAAATTTCTTATTACCAATTTTAGAATTGGTAAATGGATTTCTTTCTTCATGGTATCCTTGTAGGCGAATTACCTTTGGAAGATTTTTAAAATTTTATTTTTGGAAGGTTGAAAGCAAGAATTACCAATGGGAACAAATTCCTAACTAAGATTTTCAGCCATATTTGTTGCACCTGGTCTGCCAGATACATCTGCCCTCTTGGTAAGATGCCTCCAGGCTGAGTGTGTTTCTTTC
Organism: Lepilemur ruficaudatus; assembly: GCA_963574885.1. NCBI lineage: Eukaryota > Metazoa > Chordata > Mammalia > Primates > Lepilemuridae > Lepilemur > Lepilemur ruficaudatus. The sequence goes on along the minus strand of CAUYRT010015562.1, from coordinate 60,011 downwards.
CCTTTACTTTCTCTATATGTCCCAAGTATGGGAAGTTTCTATATTCTATGAGATGAAGAAGACATTAATAATGTGGCACTATTTTTATAAAATTTGGAAACCTTCCCTGAATCCTAAACTCGGAACATAGTTAAGTTAGAGTTTATTTCATGTTTTCTCTTTTCCTAAATTAAATAACTAAAGCACTATTTAATGAATATATGTTGACAGAAAGAATGCACAGTTGGAGATAAAAATTTGAGGTGACCTTAAAATTTGAGGTAAATTTAATACTCATCAGTGGACCTTTTTTTCCTTGAAATGCCACTGGACTTACACCAAATCCAACTTCCAAGTAGAGGCTCTGGTCTTCCTTGCAATGAGTGTCAAAGAGATTTCAACTCACATGCGATTATGCAAATCTACCCATCCATGTTGGGTCTGCCCTTTATTATTTTTGAAAGCTAAAATGAATGTATGTACACACCAAACTGCGTTTCTGTTACTCTAATGAAATCAAATTGTTCTAAAATAACAAACATTTACATTATTAAAAAAGAAAACAGTTATTTTGCTTAATGTTTTCTCATGACATGCTATTACTTAGCACTGGACAGCAACCTTCTGACATAAAAGCCATTTTTTTAATTTCCTGAGCCATTACTCTGTAATGGACAGCAACCTTCACCTATGGAAGTCCTTCTGCTATTATGTCTTGAGTCTGACACCCAGAAGGCCTTTGTGGTGACCAAAGAAGACCATAGAACTTACCCATTTAAAAGCTACTACAAACATGTTTCATCTTGGGCAAAGGCATTCAAATTTTCTTTATAAGGATTCTTAGGGAAAGTATTTTTATTAAATAAAACTAGAAGTAAAAAAGTTAATTTTTTTCATGTATTCACTTTCTCAAAATAAGTCTTCATTCATATATTATGTATCCCAGCTGTTACAAAAATAATTTTTTAACATTATGTTTAATTTCTACAGTAGTTTTAGCCCTAGGTTTTTCCAAATTAAAGAAGAAAATACAGTTTTAAGAGGATATAATATGAAATAAATTATATTATTGATTTATAATTGCATGTTGAAATTTAAAAGTGAGATTAACATTAAGAAGAAAAACAATTTGGAAAATTTTCACCCTTGACAGAACTAAATTTATTCTCAATATCCTATAAATACAAAAAAACTGACAAAAAAAATGCTACCTCTTACTTTCTTACACTTTGTTTTCAAGTTCCTGATTCGGCTCAAAACAAATCAAATCAAACAAAATGAAATAACAATGCCTGAAGCAAAGTAACAACGGCAGTCAACAATGAAACGTAACGAACCTAAGATTCCAGTGGTTAGGAACAGTTCAAAATTCTTGATAAAATGAAAAAATAACAAGTGGTAGAAATAAAAATTACTTATGCAACACAGAAGATTCTTATAGTCAATATCATATTAATAGCATTTGTTAAATGCAAAGGTTAGAGTGCCATTATCATGATAAGACAAGGATCATTGAATCTGTAAAAGCAAAGCCATTGTGCACTGCCAGGGATTTTACTGCCAAAGGAGTCACCCGTGCTAGAAAGCCCCCTGCTAGAGACAGCGCACATTTAGGATTGAATTCAGCTGCAGGTAACAAAATTCCCTGCTCAGAAGTTTAAACATGTCAGGATTGATATGCCTCATACAACATAAAACTGGGATGTAAACAGCCCAGGGGCGGGTCAGTGGATCAATGGTGCCATTAGAGCATGGGGCCTCCAGCTTCCTACTTTACCATCCTCAGCTTGTGACTTTTGTCCTCATAGATGCAAAATGGCTGCTGCACTTACAGACATTGAGTCCTTGTTCCAGGCAGGAGAAAAGAAAAAAGGTGAAAAAAAATCGTGCCATCTGGTAAAGGGTTTCCAGTTTATCTGATGAGGAATGTCTACCCCAGGCTTCCACAGATACTTATTGGCCAAGACTCTTGCTCAGGGCCACTTCTGGAGGAAGCGGAGTCTGGGAACGTGATTATGTTAGTCCTCAGCCTGCTCAGTAGAGGAAAGCAAAGGAAAAGAAAGTCACGAATGGCTTTTGATTAACTAAGCTATAGTGTGTGCCAGGATGCACTGCTGGGACACCACTACTAGGAAAATTTTTACTGGAGAGATTCCTGCTTCCTGGAAACACCTGCCAATGACACCCCTCTATGGGAACCTTTTGTTAAGGGCACGTTTGCCGTGGACACCTTAGTAAATATTAAGGTCAAATCTTCTGGAGATAATGCTACTAGACACAGAACTTTTGAGGATACTCTTGCTTGGATACCTCTGCTAATGTCATACCAGGAATTGTTGAGAACAGTTGAATTAAACACACCCACACACCTAGAGCTCCCAAAGACAATCGTTAACTCTCAGAGACGCTGCAGCCTGAACTCCTTCAGTGGATAAGGTGATTCTCCACACAATGGAGCCAGTACTTCACATAATTATGGAGAGCAATATTATTTCTTTTCTTTCCTCCCCTTCTTTTCAAATTGTCACACTAAAGGCCTGCCAGTCATGAGAAAAGGGCCCACTGCTAAGCCATCTACCCATTAATGACCTCTTCTTCAACTACACAAAGACCCAGTCAAAGCTTTGAGATTACTGTTAATAAGTATTTGATTAAATCCTCAGCCAAGGGCCCTCCAACTCCTCAATTCCTGTCTGGGGGCGGTGCGTTTTTATTCCCCAAATTACATCATATTTCCTCAGTAATATATATAATTGCTAACCTGCTGAGTTAGGCTGGAATACGTACGAGCTAAGAGGACTCTTTGATCTCATTCAAAGTATTTTGGTGATATTTGTCAACTTTTTGGCTGCCCAACATTTGCCTACTTGAAAGACTGTTATAATGTGTGAGTCTTACCATAATAGAATTCACAACTCTGCCTCTGTCAAAAGAGAGCTGGAATATTCAAAATGCTAAGCAACTCATACAGCACAGGCACCAACCAAACAGAATAAACACTGGCCCGTGTGCTGTACCAGTGTTCACCAGCGGAAGTTCAGTCTCGGGGCTGGGGCTTCCCCCTTCTTCATCTAGGGTAATTGGGAAGTGCGTGTATGACTTTGGTTAGCCGACTGGATCCTCCTGCCTAGGACATTTCTGTTTTGAGTGAATGATAAAGAGGCAGAGAGTTGGTTTAAAATTAGTCAAGCAATAGCATTAGTGTCCAGCGGGGACAGTATCCAGCTGAGGTCACTGATCCTACAGCCAGCCTTATGTGCCCAGAGTTAATTTGTCCTGGCCAAACTATTCCTGCTGAAAGGTAATTTCAGTGCTTGCCGCCTCTTGGTTTCCCACAGCTGGCTTAGTTCCTGCCATTTTCCAATCCCGCTTCTCCCCTCCTCCCCACTCATTCAAACTCCTGACACTTTCTCAACAAGTCCCTTTTCCCTTAAAACAACCAGATCTTGTCAGTTTTCAGTCTTGCTACCAAGAACCCTAGCTGATATCTCACTGAAGACAGGACTAAGCTGCCTGCTTCATGCCTCCTTCCTCTTGGGCCAACCCTGTCTTTGCTAGGCTTTGGGAAGTAGGAAGAAGACCCACATAGGGAGAAATGGAAGGCTGTCTTTCCGTGCCAGCCACACAATTTCTAAGAAAGAAATGTATTCTTCCCTACCTCTCTTCTCTCCCCTCTTTTAAGAATTGTAAGCAAGAAATATCTGTGTTTTTCATACTGAAAGCCCCACATTCTTTTTAGGAGACTTCATTTGATGCCTTCATAGACATTGGAGTATGTCATTAATAGCAAATAATTTTGCTTTTGAGAGTTGATTGTTTATAAAATGTTTACCAAAAATTTGACTGTAGTATCTTATTTACTATGGCTTCCAAAGAGATGTTCTATATAAAAATTATTTTATTTCTATATTCCCCGCTCATGATAGAAAGGATGCATATACTCCATAAAGTTAATCTGAAATTTTAAAAATCAGTTTAAAGAAAAATATGCACAAGCATAAAATTGGTACACAAACTATATGCCGAGAAATGCTACACACTTACTAGAAATGTGCCAGGAGCTCTGCAAGATGCTCTGCAAGTCACTCTTATAGAATGATGTAGAGTGTGACATGCATATTAACTTATCAAAAGCCATTTAAAGATTTAGGTAATAGATATTTCCTTAAATAGACTGGGCAGTTTGTTTTCTTTTTCCCTACAATTAGATATTCAGTAGCTACCAGTCCTCAACATTGGATGAGCATCTTTCAGCCTGATACTCTCTGGCTGTCTAAGCTGTTTTACGATTTAATGGTAGTATCTAGAAAGAGTTTTAAAAATTGTGAATTAAAATTTGTTGTTCCAATGTACTCTGATATGACTCAGGCATTCAATCCTTTTTTGTTAGTTGTTTTGGAGTTTTCATATAAAAGATTCACATATCTTTTTTTCCTCTCAAAACCCCATAACTTAAATAAAGATGAAGCTGTTCATAAATTGTAGGCACTGTCCCGTGTTTAGGGATCTGCCTGTTAAAAGTTATATTAATTTATAAAAGCAGAATCATTTGAATATTGAGAAGCAAAGTTGTTTTTGAGAAGGTGGTATTATAATTTAGTCCAAATTCTACCAGGCTCATGATGGAAGTGGATAATAGCCCTTCCTAGAAGCGCACACTGCTGTCGGATCCATTAAGAGAAGGAGCTGCAGGACACGCCTGCCAGTGGCGACTGCGTAGACCAGAGCAGGCAGCGTGGGCTTTGGTATCCAGCAGTCTTGCAAACAGGTTCCTGCATGACACGGGGCAAATCATTTGACTCTCTGAGCCTAGGTTTCTTTTTCAGTGGGGACAGTAATATAGCTCAGGGAGTGGTGTGGGTTGCATTAAATAACGTGTTTGTTAATTACCCTCTGCAGTTCTGGTGCAGCGTAGGTGCTCTTTGTTGCTTCATTTCTCTTATTACCCGATGAAACAAACTAATTCTTCAATACTTTACCTATACCTAACCCCGTGGTTCTATTGTGGGGAGACTTTAATTTAAAAAAAGCAATAATAATAATAGTAATACCAAAACAAACAAATCCCTAAACCTCTCCTGTGGGTAGTATCATCACATCTGTGCAGGTAATATCTATCTAGGTTTGATAGTACAACTAATCTCTTCTATTAGAAATGTAAACTGGTTACAGCAATGGGATAAATAACTTCAAGGAATAATGAAGAAAAGGTGAATTGTGAAAAGCATGAAAACAATGTCCTTTTATTCTATTCATTGTGGGCTTTAAATATATTGCTCAACATAAGGTAGGGTCCTTCTCCCTCTTCTTTCCTTTGTTGCTATTGTGTGTTTGTGTTTTTTAAATATCTGAAGAATTTTATAATTTTAGAGAATCCTAGAAGCAGCCTAAAGAGGAAAATTATCAATAATATCAAGCGTGACTGGGTGATTATGCTTTATTAAGAAATTCTTATTTGCCCCAATCGACAGGCCAGTAGATCTCAACCTTGGCTGCACATGCCTACGGACAGGGCCCGGCACCAGTGTTCTTGAGGAAGAGGGCCCAGCCACTTGTTCTTGAGGAAGAGCACTGGTGCCGGGCCCTGTCCCTAGGGATTCTGCTCTCAGTGGACTGAGACCTGGACATTTTAAAGAAGAGCTCTTCAAGTGGTCTCCAACGTGCAGCCAGGGGCAGAACCCACTGCGTACATGTTTGTATTAACAGTTGTTTGCTCTCTTTTATGTCTCTTGCTCCCCAGTCAACTGCAGAAACTGTCCCTCTCAGAAGTCTGCACACACTCATCCCTCCCAACGGACCGGGCGAGATGCCTGTGCTATTTGCTCTCCTAGGATCCCGCACATTCCGTTTGGTAGCACACGTTATATTTGTTGTAGGTGTTTCCCCCACACTAGGCAATAAGCGCCACGAAGGCAAGGGCATGGCTGTATTTTTCACGATTATATTCCTGGCATGTAGGAAGAACTCAGTGATTATTGACGTTTTTTGTGGAGTAATTCTGCAAATTCTCTTTGTTTTTCTCAAAGCAGTCAAAGTACTTCCTCATGTCTTTGAATATTTTAGTGTAAGGAGCTTTCAAAGACTGTATGCCAAGGAGGGTGAAGATGAGGGTGAAGCTGGGCATGGGAAGGGGAGGAAGAGGAGCAGCTTTAGCAGCGGCCAGGGGAGAAGAGGGGAAGGACACCTAACACTGATGTGTGTAGCTCAGAAAAATTAGAGACGTAGGCATGCATTATTTATTAATTAATTTATTGCACTAGGAACTATGCTCTATACTCTGCAGAATGAACCCCACAGAGAGTCTCAAGAATTTTTAAGTTTATATCTATGTTTGTGGTGAGTCAGGACAGAATGAAGTTGGTGAATTTTTCATTACCTACCTAGGTGCCTCTCAATACTTTGATTTAGAACCTTAATTAAATCTGCTCCACTTTGCAAAGGAGTCACCAGGGACAGCATCACTTTGGTTTATTGGGGACTTTGGTAGTCTATTTGCAAGTCAACTATTGACTCTATCTCATCAAGGGATTGAATTTTCAATGTCTCAGTTTACCCACTTATAAAATAGTAATATCTGTAGTTAAGCTGTGCAAATCCAATTCACTGTTGGCAGAATACCCATAGAGCTTCTGACAGATTCATTTAAAAAATGAATAACATTTTACTGATTTGATTGCAATTTAGCAGATACACACTTAACACTTCAATTATATTAATCAAAATGAAGGTTTTCACATGACAGTTTCAAGCCAACAGTCTCAGTATTTGAACCTATTTCACCCTCTTCATTAGACTGTAGTTTGGTAACTGCATAGTTATAAAATAAAACTAGAGAATTGTGTTTTAGGTGGTTTTTCCTCTTTCCTTCGGACTTTCTCTCAAATGAAAGGGTAGTTCTATTTTGTCTATGGGAAAAAAATAATTCCTTTGCTCACTTTAGTCACCCTGGTTCTGTGGTGCACTACTTTGTGTTATTTCTATGCATGTTTACCTTGCTGACTAACATAGAAGATTCTCTAGGCCAGGAACTGCGGCAGTTTTTTGAATCAAACCTGGAATTTGTTTTAGACTCTTGGCTCCTCAATTCCTATATCCAATCAGTCATTACGTCCTGCCTTGTTTTGTTTTTACTTGACCACCCTCTACTCCCCACCCCGACCTCATTCCCATTCCCTTCTTACAACAACCATTCTGCTAAGTTCATCATTTGTCTCCAGGAAAACTGCACCAGCGTCCTGACTGGCTTACCTGCTTCCGGTTTTACCCCTTCAAGTTCATCTTCCGCAGACACCCCAGAAACTGAGCTAGGATGCAAACTACAAAATACACCAATGTATCCCAATTACTTGGAGGCTCTATATTTGTTTTACGTAATTAGCTTTTGGTTAAACAAAAGTTTCTGAATTTAAGACACTTTATAATCCCAGCTTTTTGGGCTGGCACACCAAATGGTCAGATGGACCATCCCTCCATTCTCTCAGTTGGCCAAGGAAGCCTCCCAGTTATTCCCCTCACGACCCCTAAGACAGATGTTTTATTCATTCTCATTCCCCCTGCCTGTAAGACCCTTATCCTTTATTTTATTTATTTATTTATTTATGTATGTATGTATGTATTGCCTGATTCTTAATCCCCTTCATCACTCAGCTCAGGTACAATGTCTTCTAGAAAGCTGCTGCTATGTACTGCTCTCAGAACCCCAGGCCAAGTGAGGTCAGGCAGCTGTCAACACTCAGGTGTGCGCCATTGACTGCACTTGCCACATTTTGTTGAAGACAACCGATGATACATCTGTCTCCACCATTACATTATAAATTCCTTAAAGACCTGGAACCCACTTTTATTCCCTTTTATGTCCCCAGTGCCTAGGACATGAAATTACTAAATAAATATTGAAATGAATCAGGCTTGTTACTCACAGAGTCTAGTGTAATATGAGGACTTACTGTTCAGTATCTATTAACATTTTTAAGTTTGTAGATTTTTGCGTAATGTAAGAAAGAGTCGTCTTGTAAAATAGCAATGTCTCCTCATCAGCAATGTTAAACCAGAATCTGGCACCACTTGTTATAGCCACTGTGGTGGTAGATTGGAGAAGTTTAGGTTAATTAATCTCTGGTCTTTCCTACTCTATGGGTCTTGGAGTATTCCAGATTGAAGGATATTATACTCAACTATCTTTCATATTAAGAAAGCACTTAAGAAAGATAGAGCCTGCAAAAGTGAACCCTCCTTCTCCCTTTCCCTACTTGGACTGTCTTTCAGCACAGCTCTCTGCTGCTCTTTAATCCACTGACCTTTCTATTTCAGCATTTGGTGAGCCTCTTCTATTCCCAGATGATGATATTCCCCTCTGCTCAACATACCTGTTCTTTCAAGAGATACTCAATCATTCTTCTGGTATCAACCAACACCTGCACGTTGGCAACCTCTTAATCTACATCCAAGCCCCAAATACCTAACAAAGCACAAGATGGATAGTGAACTATTTGAAGTCTACATGTCTCACAAGCACCACAAACTCAACATTCCTTAAACTGAACTTTTCACCTCTCCTCCAAACTTTCTCCCCTCATTGGGTCTCTACTTTTGTGAATGGGAGAAGGATTCCATTAGTCACCACCAGCAGAATCATAACGTACTTCCTTTCTCTCATATGCGGTGCCAAATTCATTTCAAAGCCCATTGATTCTATCTCCTTAATACTTAAATTTCCTTACAGCCTTATTATGCCAGAGGCTGTAAACTAGCAATTTCTGATTAGATCCAACTTGTAGACATGTTTAGTTTAAAATGTGGATGTAAATATGTTCAGGTGGGCATTCGCTCTCCGCTTGCCACTGGCCCCGTTTCTCCCTTACTGAGTAACCCAGATCACTCCCTGAAGTTAGGTCATCCACCTGGTCCCTTTAGGTTTCGCCTGGCTCACAACACAGTTTCTTTCCTAGATTACTGAGCAGTCTCTGGACACCAACAGAGTGATGGGATCACCCTACTCTATTACTTAATGTTCTCAATCCATTCTGCACATCTGAATCACCTGGGGAACCTAAAAAAGTCTCATGCCAGACCAATTAAATCAGAATCTCTAAGCCCGAGAGATTTTTATGTTTTTAAAAGTAATTCTCATTTGCCACCAGCTAAGCCACTGGTTCATAGAATAAAGTCCAAAATCCTTAACTGTCTTAGTGGTTGGCCAGACTCTTGTCCACACGTGTTCCAGGATCATCCTGGGACATCTGGTTACCCACTGAGCCCCCTGGGGTTCCCTAAGAACACTGCCTTCTTTCAGGCCTCTTATGAGGTCATGGGTTATGTTTCCCTCCCCTTCTCCCTGGGCTATCTTTACTTCTCACTTTCCTGGCAAACATCTACACATTCAAAAGACCCAGCTCAGGCATCACTCCCCATAAAACATTTCCTGAAATACCTACTACCATCCCAGAGGAGTGACCTTTGCTTCCTTTGTCTCCCATGATGATACTGACTGCCCATCTATGACACCACTATATGGCAGTGCTTCTCTGACTTTAATGTGCACACAAATACACATTGGCTAAATGCAAATTGGGATTCAGTAGGTCTGGGGTGGGACCTGCCATTCCACATTTTTAACAAGCTCCCAAGTGAACCACACACTGAGTGGCAAGGCTTTTATATCACTTACTTGTTTTTATACCTATCTCTCTTTCCTTTACTGTACATTTCCTGAGGGCAATGACCACATTGTAGTCACTTTTTATCTGAGCTCAATGACTGACACATAGTAGCCACCCACTACATAATTATTCCATAAATGAAAAAAATGCATGATGAATGATTGAGTGGGCTATGGATGGAGGAAAAGAGGAAGGAAGGAAGGAAGAAAGGAAAGAAAGAAAGCAGGGAGGAAGGCAGGCCAGCCATTATTATGAATGTCTCTCAATTCAGGCAAACAAGTACACTTTCTGAAAAGACAAATTTTTGCAGAGCCCTTTTCAGCACTATTTTGACAATCATGCCAGAGTGATAATCTCTCAGAAGAAAAGCTTCTTTCTGCCCTTCAGAGGAAATTGTGGCAATATTTCTGTGAAAGAAGTACCCTGGATTATGGAGATCTAGGACAGTACAGCACAAGGTATTTTATGGCTCTGGAGGAAAAGTATACATTGTAGAAAAACATGAATGGTGATAAGGTATATGATGGTAACTCATGGCCAGACAGCTACATGGCTAGCATTTTTAAGGCAATGTCTACATTTTCCCTGGAAGAGCTACTCATCCACTTGGTGTTTACGTGGTCCAATAGGAAGCAGTGAGAGAGTCCCCAGGGGCACCAGCTTTAATGTTTCTGTGTAATTTTTGATTCAGCAAATTACTAGCTATGTGACTTTAAGCAACTACTTTACAAGATAAAGTTTTTCATAATAGGGTAGTGTAATATCAGTATTAAAGAATTTAGTAAAGATCAAATGAGATACTTCATTCAAAGGACTTGACATGGTGTTGGGCATATTAAAAAAAGAAAACTCAGTAAATGTTAGCAATGGTAACTACTAGGATCCAGAAGTTACACCACACTGATTCCTTATCCGTGTGGATACCTTGGAAGCACACTTCAGTCAAAAAAGTATGAGCCTTGGAGCCAGGCAAATACAAGTTCAAATACTATATTCTGCTATTTATTCCCCGTGTGAATATGAATTTCTTAAATTTTCTGAATCTCAGTTTCTTCATCTGTAAATTGGGCAAAGTAGTATCTACCTTGCTGAGTTGTTGCAAAAAAATAGTTAGCCTTATACTGGTTTGAGTTATTTGTTGGACTTGAAGTTGTGTTTGAAAAAGTTTAGATGTATTTTTCTTGCTACTTACAAAGAAACAGACTGAAAAATGAATGCATTTCATAATATAATGATATAATGTTTAATATATTATAACATACTATAGCAGAAAGTATATGTTCAATACATTGTGATGATTTTAAATAAGGACTGGCCACAGTGCTAGCAGATAGACTAGTAACATATCCATGATCTACAGTCCAGTGAAGAGCTCTGGTGATCAAAACCAGAGTCAGCAAAATACAGCCTACCTGGCCTACCACCTGTTTCTGTAAATAAAGTTTTATGGAAAGTTTATTGGAACACAGCCATGCCCATTTGTTTACATATTATCTATGGCTGCTTTCTTCCTAAAAGAAAGAGCTGAGTAGTTGCGACAGAGATCATCTGCCATGCAAAGCCTTAAGTGTTTACTATTTTACAGAAAAGTTTGCTGGCCCTTGACCTAAATTAATAAAGCACATAGAAATATTTTTGTAGGACAGAAAGATTATGAGTTATAGACATGTTAAGATTAAAATTCCTAAAATGGCTACACCTATGCCATATAAGTGACTTCTTCCTTCATGAACAGATGTTCATCATCACTAATGGTCAGGCAAAAACATTTAAAATGAGAGACAATTTTTACCCTTTCAATTGGCAAAATTAGAATTTCTGACAATACCAAATGTTGGTAGGGTTTAGAACAACTAAATCATTTATGCATTATGGCTGGATATATATTGGGGCAATCACTTTGGAAAATATATTTCTCCTAAAGTTGAACGCTCATGACTTATCTGGCAATTCCACACCCTTATATATATTTCAGAGAAACATTTGCATATGTAGAACAGGATAAGATTTGTAGCATCAATATCCACAATAGGAGAAAACAAACTGGAAACAACCTACTGTCTAACAGGGGAAGGATAGATGAGCATACTTAGGGTATAGAATTATACAGCACTCAAAAAAAAAATGTAATGCAGTGTCATGCAAAAGATGACATGTCTTAGCAATGTATTATTAAACAGAAAAAGTAAGTTCCAAAAATTACATATACTCTGATACCTTTTTATGAAGTGAAAGACAATAACATAAAAAAGAGGATTTTTTTTTGTAAGAATAAGGATGGATAAAAATTATATAAAGCGAAAATGAGGGGCTGATGATCAAGGGATTCAAGGTGATGTTTACTTTAGTCTCGAGGAGCCAGAGGCATAGGACAGGAGATCACATGGTTATTTCTGGTTGTTGTCAAGACCTTAGCTTTTGTTTTGAATGATGGAGTTACAGACGCTTATTTTACTATTAAAAATAAATAACCAATTAAGGAAATAAAAAGCATGGCCATGTTGAGCAGTAAGAGTATGTCATGAATAAAAAATTATGAATATCCATTCCATGCACTTGAATTAAAAAAAACCCCAAAAACTAAAAATTGTTAGGATATAACATGGTCAGAGTGTTGACTTTGAACTGCACAAATAACAGCTTGCCACTTTTCCAGCTAAAGATTATCTAAAATACAAAGCATTTTATACCCGCGTTTGTAATTGCATCTCCCCCTCCCCCTGCAACTTTCCTTCCCACTTCCTGGCAAAAAACAAGCAAATCAAAAAAAGCAGTATGATTTAAAATTGGGGGAATTCAGGCAAAACGGTGTTAATTCTTACAACTATATTTGAAAGCTTCTCCTAAAAACCTAAATTGCTGGTGACCTAACGTAAAGTTGTCTATATTCCTGACCTCTTTCAGATGCACATCCCACAGGAAACAGAATGGTATCATTTTTAGCATCTGTCATCTCAATCAAGTGCAAGGCTAGGGTACACCCCACGTGGTTTATAAACATCATTGAGCCATGTCACACTTTTAGCCAATAATGACTAACAATGGCATTCAATCAATTAAAAAAAGCAGACAATTTAGCTAGAAGAGATATCAATAAATGCTTCTTATGCTAACCTCACTTTAATTAAAGAATGTACTACAGCTTTTTTAAGTAATAAAATATTCCAAATGTTTTCAACTTGGGTTTAATGGAAAATTTAGCAGTACACTCCTGATTGGAAAATTTTAAGTTTCTGGCAGCATTTTGTGCTTCCCTTTCTGTCCACACAGCACTATAATATCTCACATGTAAAAACATTACTGTCTTTTAAAATAAATAGCAAATGTTATCATCAATGAAGCAGATGATAAGTAGTAGACAGTAGTAGTAGTAGATAGTGGCTAAGAGCATGGACTCTACAGCTCACCTGATCAAGTTTAAATCCCAGACCCACTGTTTAATGGTTTTTTTTTTTTGTTGTTGTTGTTGTTGTTGTTTTGTTTTTTGTGTTTTTTTTGAGACAGAGTCTAGCTGCCCGGGCTAGAGTGAGTGCCATGGCATCAGCCTAGCTCACAGCAACCTCAAACTCCCGGGCTCAAGCAATCCTCCTGCCTCAGCCTCCCGAGTAGCTGGGACTACAGGCATGAGCCACCATGCCCAGCTAATTTTTTCTATATATTTTTAGTTGGCCAATTAATTTCTTTCTATTTTAAATAGAGACAAGGTCTCGCTCTTGCTCAGGCTGGTTTCGAACTCCTGACCTTGAGCGATCCGCCCACCTCGGCCTCCCAGAATGCTAGGATTACAGGAGTGAGCCACCGCGCCTGGCCTGTTTAATGGTTTTTTATTTGAGGTCTGTTATTTAACTCTCACTGCCTATGTTCCTCATCAGTAAGATTGGATCCTACTAATAATAATGATATCTACTTCATGAAGCTGTTGCAAGGATTATATGAATATACGTATATCTATATATGTGTAGATATGTCTGTATTTATATATCTGTACTTATTTATCTATCTTAGACTAGTACCTCATGCTCTGTAAATATTTAAGTATTTACTACTATTATTATTAAATATATGGTTTCTGTTAGCTTCTGGAGTATAACTAAAAACAGAAATATAGAAATGGGAAAATGCCATTGTTTCAGTACACACCAATAAAGCAATGATAGCACGGAGTTAGGGGAAAGAAACAACATTTTTTGAGAACTTAACTATGTAAGAGGCATTGAGCTGGGTCATTTACATTGTTTTTTAAATCCTCATCACCAACCAATGAATTAGGTAGTATTATCTCCACCTTATACAGAAGAAAAAATTAGAAATTAGACAGGCATCTTTACTTCACTAGTGACTGAATAGTGGCATTGGAATTTTATGACCCTAAATGATTAGATAATTAAAACAAGCTACATTTTTTTTGTATTTTATTTTTAAATTTCAAAATATTAAGAGGGTACAAATTGTTTTGTTACATAGACAGCTCTTATAATTCTTAAGTCAGGGCTATTAGAGTGCTCATCATGCAACTAGTGTTCATTATAACTGTTAGGTTAGCTTTTACCCCTTCCCTACCCCCCTCCCCTCTTCTTGATTTCCAGTTACTTTTACTTCTCTCTGTGCCTATGTGTGCCCATTGAGTAGTTCCAAATTATTAGAGAGTACATATGGTGATTGTTTTTTTATTCCTGAGATACTTCACTTAGGACAATGGTCTCTAGTTCCATCCAAATTGCTGCAAAAGACATTAATACATTTTGCTTTATGGCTGAGTAGTACTTCATGGTATATATACACCACATTTTCTTAATCCACTTGTGAATTGATGAGCATTTAGGTTGATTCCACATCTTTGCAATTGTGAATTGTGCTGCAATAAATATTCAAGTGCAGGGGAATTTTTGAAAAAATGACCCTTTTTTCTTTGGGTACATACCCAGTACTAAATTGCTGGGTTGAATGGTAAGTCTATATTTATTTCTTTAAGAAATCTCCATACTGTTTTCCATAGAGGTTGTACTAATTTGCAGTCTCACCAACAGTGTATTAGCGTTCCTTTCTATCTGTATCCATGCCAGCATCTATTGTTTATTGACTTCTTAATAACGACCATTCTGATAGGGGTAAGGTGATATCTCATTGTGGTTTTAATTTTCATTTTCCTGATGATTAGTGATGTTGAGCATTTTTATATATGTGTTGGTCATTTGTCTATCATTTTTTGAAAAACATCTGTTAATGTCTTTTGCCCGTATTTTAATGGGGTTGTTTGTTCTTTTTTTGCTGATTTGTTTGAGTTCTTTGTAGAGTCTGGATATTAGCCATTTATTGGATGTAAATTGTTTCAACCACATTGTTACTGTCATAAATAAGTACCATAATTAAGTGGCATGTTAGCTCATGATTTCTGAAGTCACACAGACCGGCATTTGAACTGCAGAACTTATTGGCAGTGTGAGTTTGGGCAAACAACCTATTTTACTGAGCCTGTTTACTTGCTTTTAAACAGAACTACTCACAGTATCTGATTTATAAGGCTATTATGAGCATGAAATGAGAAAATGCATTTAAGGATCTTAGCATAAAATCTGGCATATATTAATAAATACTACAGAGTATATGGTAGCTAATAGTCTTATATCAATTGTCATTATTTCTGCAACTTCATCTTTTAACAGGTATTATAGTTTGGATGTTTGTCCCCCTAAATTTCATGTTGAAATTTTATCCCCAGTGTTAGAGGTGGGGCCTAATTGGAGGTGTTTGGGTCATGGGGGCAGACCTCATGAATGGCTTTGTGCCATCCTCATGGTAATGAATAAGTTCTCACTCTCTTAGTTCCCAAGAGAGCTGATTATTTTAAAGAGTGATATTTTCCTCCCTTCTCTCTTGCTTCCTCTCTCACCATGTGATCTCTGTACACACCAGCTCTCCTTCACCTTCCACTATGAGTGGAAGTAGCCTGAAGCCCTCACGAGAAGCAGATGCTAGCACCATGCTTCCTGTATAGCCTGCAGAACCATGAGACAAATAAACCTCTTTTCTTTATAAATTACTTGGCCTTAGGTATTCCTTTATAGCAGCACAAATGGACTAAGACAACAGTTATTTGCAAAACCACTCAAATGTGTATATGTTCATGCACACACTCACACACACACATACACAGACCTTTTCTATGGAAAACCATGCACTATAAACATACACACAGAGATATTCAGATGACATGACTTGCGTTCAAGTAACAGTAACAGTTCAGTAACATCACTTGAGTTCTCAAAGAATTAGAAATATAAAATTGTATCAATGGAGATAATTACATTCTAATATTTCTATGTTTGAAATGATATTTCACTATTAAATAATGAGATTAATCTACATGTGCTGGTATGAAAAGATATCCAACACATTAAAAAGTTAATTGACAAAATGGCTACAATATAATTCCATTTAAAATTTTTAAAAATCCTAATGCTTTTATATAAAGGAAACTTCTGAAAATAAGTGGCAACTGAAGACAGTTGCTTGATAGGGAGAGAAATGCAGAGGGTTTTCACATTAGAAACTCTCACAGTGAAAGGATACCTCTGTAATTTATGCTTTATGTAACTTTTCAAATGTTGTCCGCAAAGTCTTTTACTCTAAAACTAGCACAAAGGAAAATTTCCCCCCAACTTCTAGTCAAGCTAAGAAGTTTATTCCAACAAGGTGTGGGAGGAAGGGAATGAGAAAGTTGTGTGTCTCTCTCCGGCTCTTCCTTTGGTGTAGAAATTGTGGATTCATGTTAATATCCACTGATGACTTTATTTTGTGTACTGGTTACAAAGTAATTTCCTTCCCAATTTAACTGTAAAAACACATATAACCTAAAGATCAATCAAGGATTTCTAAACAAAACATCTTTAAGCAGGATTTATCAGGTACTTCATGATTTTCCTCAGCGCAAAGATATAGGTCATATCTTAGCAAGGGCAAGTTATTTAAGTTATTAAAGTTATTTATTTACTTTAAAATATGATTTTAAAGTAAAATATGTCTGATCTATTTCCAACTGTCTTATTTTTGCATAGAGTTGCTGATTGTTCCAAGAATTTTCACTTATAGCAGATTTTTAATAAATGTAGACCAAATGACTTACTCCTCCATATCTCTAATGCCTGGAAGGTACTCAACAAATGTTTGCTGAATATATGTTAATTTGATGAAAAACTAAATGAATGAGGAGAAGTGAATGATAGAAACGTAAGCAAATTTGTTTGTTTAATATATTAATTATACAAGGAAATACAAATTAGTTCACATATAATTATGGACATATTAAGTGAACTGTAGACAGTTTATTCCTTATTTATTATATTTAAAAAAAACATGTTAAAGAACTCCTTTAGGTATTGTTAAAGATAACTCTCTCATTCGGATGCACTGTAAGGAGAAGTGCAAGACAAATTCTCATACCCAGCATGGGTAGACTACGTGAGCACTACTCCTCATTGCCAGGAATTATTACACCTTACTACCATGGTCTGAATGTTTGTGCCTCCGCAGTTCATATGTTGAGATCCTAACCCCCAAGGTGATGGTATTAGGAGGTGAGGCTTTGTGGAGATGATTAGGTCATGAGGGCAGAACACTCATGAACGGAATTAGTACCCTTGTAAAAGAGACTGGAGATAAATCTCTTGCTCCTTCCACCATGTGAGGTTAGAGTGAGAAGAGAGGTGGGCTCTCACCAGACACTGAGCCTACTGGTGCCTTGATCTTGGACTTCCCAGCCTCTAGAATTATGAGAAATAAACTGTAGTTTGTAAGCCACACAGTCTACGGTATTTTGTTATAGCAGTCTGAATGGACTAAGACACATATAAAACATAACAGATTCAGAACTTTACACCTGATAGATTCCACATTTTAATAATATGAATCTCTTCTATACTAACAAAATATGACAGGTATTTTTCTATTTTCTTACTGTTTTGAAAATTTTAATTAGTCAATATTTTCCTTTCATAAATCAGCACTGGCAAAGGGAAATATGAGGAAAGCAAACCAACATTAGTTCTGACAGTTTTATTTTAAGATGACTGTGGAAACCACTCAGAGAAAATGATAGGCTTGATTATATCTCAAATCCTTTATGGTTTTAACATTCTATGACAGGTGACTACTTCAATCAACTGGGCCAATTAGTACTCATTAGATTAAAATCTATGTAAAATGTTTCATTTTAGTTGTACATCTTGATCCCCAAGGAACCATCTCAGGTGTTCAGTCTAACAGTGGACCAATATTCAGGCAGGCATCTACTTAGTCTCCAACCTGAAAACTTCAAATTAATTTCTCAGTAAGGATGCGTCTCTATTTAGTGGGTAGATGAAAGCTCTGTCATTTAGAGGGATGTGGATTATAACTCAAGGTTCATTGTTTATTAAGTTCATGGCTTCTGAGTCTTATTTTCCTGCCCTGAGTAACAGACATGGTAACACATGTCTTATAGGGTTACTGTGAGCATTTGCAAGCTTATCATAATTCCAAGAAGTTTTATAGAACGTTGGACTACTAATGTGAATTTTAAGATTGGTGTTCTTATTCTCAGAACTGCTTGGGCTATAAGAACACACAACGGCTAAAGAATCCTGTAATAGACCCACTCCAAACCCATCCCAGTAACAGAATCATGAAAAGGGCAGCAGGAACTGTTTGTGTCATTAGTTTATCTTAATACCCACCAGCCCATAAACAAGTCCATTTGTCTATGTGATATTGAAATTTATCTGAAGACATTAGTGACATATTGGAGACAGATTTTCATTCCAAGAATCTCAATAAATGATGGAAGCTCAGTGAAAAAGTCTAGGAGGCTTAGAGGAGCTTTCTCAAAGAATCAGAATCCAGGCATTTACTTGCTGTACTCATCCTAGCATTTTTCTTGCCTTTTTTTGTTTTGTTTTGTTACCCCTAAAAAATATGCATCAAGTTGTTTTGGTCCATCTAGGTAGGTTTTTAAATGATGTCCCAACCTGAAGTTTAATATCAAGAAAGAAATAATCTTAAATTAAGGTCATTTTAGAGGTCACATAGATTAGCACAGAAAAACTGAATATTTAAAATGAGAATTTAATTGAGACTTAATAATGGAAATGGCCAATGGTTCTAATTGTTACTTCAACAGCATTGATTGTTAAGAATATCTACTGATTTTTAATAAGAATTTTATATAGGGCTGTCCTTCAAGTAAAATTATGCAAGCAATAAATATATAGTTATATTTCTACTAATTTGTAATATAATACGATTTTTAGGCATGTTTCATTTAATAAGATAGAGTCAAATTAATGCTATGAAGCTATGTTCCTAATATTGACAATAAATAGATATTCACTGAGATGTTATTTTAATAAAATTTAGATTATATATGTAATAATTGCATAATCTGGGATTTGTTAAAAAGTAATGACATGCACATTTTAACAGTAAATAACACCAGAGTGTTTAAACCAATTTGATGTTATCTTCAGCTGGTCTGGTTTTAATACAATGCTTTAGGAGCCTGTTCTCCCAGTTGAGCCTGTAAAAATATACAATACCTTTCTTCCCTTTGCCAATAAGCACATGTAACTCTAATAACTACTAATCCTTGCATAACAATACAGTATATACAAAGTACTTAAAAATTCTTAATTAAAATCTTGTCATATAAACTTTAATTAACATATAACATTATGCATAATGGATATAGTACAACCAAAACAAATGCCTCCAATAAAATCTATCATGCTCTAGTAATTCAATACTATTTTTATGATTCTTTTATGAAATTTGGCTTTATTTTATTTATATATTTACATATCATCTATACATACATAATAACTTAATATTTATTGTAATGCTTATATTCTCAACCTCTTTTAAAATATGTACATGGTTATTTAGGGATTCAGACTTAGCTTGGCAACTCTGTGGTTTCTAGAACAATTTCTTCCAAATAATTGGAGTTCACTATGTGTCTGTTGAGTTGAATAAGTGATTCAAAGCATGTAAGAGATGAAGCTGCACATGTTACTGTGAAAGCAGAGCTAAGCATAGGCTACTTTTTGCTCCGTGCCTGTATACATGTGTCTTTCATGGGTAACTTTTATTTATATTCCTTTAATATCATAGTTACACCTGAGATAAATCTGAAGGCCTGCTTTCTAACAGCAACCACGATTCATTTCTAACAGTGTGGGGCGCGGGGAAGGAGGTGTCTGTGCAGATCTATAAAATCCTGTAGCTCTGCTCATTCTGCTAATGAGGACTCTGAACACAGAAGAAATGTTATTTCTACAAATCAAACTGCAGAATGATTTATTTGGAATTCATGCTTTGTTTTGATACTTTTCCTCTAATGTCTAAGGCAGCACCTTGCATAAGGTGCTTCTTTTTCTCATTGGTTGTCAGACATTCTCATGAGACTGAACTCTGTGATAACTGCTTGAGAGAAAGCTTCTCAAAAGTAATGTGTCTGTAAGACGGAGTTGGGGGTGGGGAATGAAGAGGAAAAGAAGAAAGAGAAATTATATATATAATAGGCAGAATCTTTCAGATTAAATGGAAGACTTTCTTTGTATAAAAACACACAATTAGATAAAAAAAATACACAATTAAGTTTGTTTAGGTCAAGATCCTCAGCTGAGTTGAAGTCTTTCTGTTTTCTTATGGTGTCAAATTTACTAGCATTTCATATCACCTTCATTCAGTCACAGGGTCTGAACATGCTCGTGTGTTCATGGTATCTGCCCAGTAGGAAGGTGATCACCATCAAACTGAAGAATGGTGGCAAGTGGAGTGATTATAAAATGTGTCACATTCTTCATAAGGTGAATAATAACATACACATTTAAAGTCACCCAAAAGGAGAGGATAGTGTTAGCACCAGTCTTGGTGGACAGAATTAGATTATTTGCCAAAGAGTGAAAATAGCAGTTGAGGCTGTTAATGCAATGTACTCACATCCTCTTCACAAACACCACGTAAGTGTTGTTATTGAATATCTGCTCACTTCTACTTTGACAGATTTTTGTTTGGTTATTTATATGCCTAGCAGTTTTCTCCACTGAAAACTACAAATCATTTAGCAAAAGGCTCTTTAAAAAGAAGATGTAAGCCACCCTAGGTTAGGCACACAATTGTTCCATGTTTCAGTTCCCATGGAATAATATCAACACCCCCAAATAGTACAGGTCCCTTTAATACGCAAAATAAGCAGAGAGGAAAACCTTTCCTTAATAGAAGCCATGGTTCAGCTACACTTGCTGAAGCCAAATAAACAGTCCCGAATTGACACTCAGACAGAAATGTGTATAAATTATTCAGAATGAAATGTTCAAGTAATATTAACCTAAAGGTATAGTCATCAATTTTGTCCTGACGGATGGCATTGTGTAGTTAGTATTCAAGTGTTACTACATAAATAAAATTGATTTATGCTAACTGAGAAGACTGAGAAAAATTTTTATCGGGATGCCCAAATTCTGTTCCTTCTGGCTTGATCAATCACCTCTCTACTGAACTGTGTATCGTTTTCTTGCAAAATTCTTAGCCGAGAAATTGGGCTAAGGCAAAATGAATAATGCATTTGCTGCAGTGTTAGACTAATGACCCTTAAGTGCTTTTAAAAAATGAGCAGCAATGACTGCTTCCCTTATGAACAGATATTCTCTCTCTCTCTCTCTCTCTCTCTCTCTCTCTCTCCCTCTCTCTCCCTCTCCCCCTCACTCTTGCTCTCATTCTCTGCTCTCTCACTCTCTCTCTGAGAAAGAAAATAATGAAGTCTTGAGTTGCTGACTGTTTTGGAGGTGGAAGTGATGAGAGGGTGAGGGATCGATAATGCCAATCGAAGCGTGCATGGAGTCCATCCATTTGGTTTCCTTTCTTCCCCACCCCCCTCTTCATCTTGCTTCTCCCAACCCCACCCTGCACTTTTCAGTCCCATTTCAGGTTGCAGAGTTCTGGTTTGTGTTAATCATTTTCATATTTCCTTTTACTGTTTTCATAACGCTATTGTGTTATCATAAAGACATTGATCAAATGGTGACAGGCAAGACAGAAAGCTATTTACTTTGCAAAAATAGGAGGGATCTTTGACAGGGCTGCATGGCTAAAATCCTGGCTGGCATTTGTGATGCACGAATAATTTTTATCTCTCCCTGAATGGGTCCCTAAAGAGACACAACAGTGGCTCAAGTTTCTGTACTGAAATGTCTTTTTAAAATCTGCACAAAGCAGCAACGATAAGACAAATGCCTACATTAAACATGCTTAAAAAGGAGCTTGCACAAGGATAATTAAAGAGAAAGGCAAAACCTCTAGTTGAATGATGTAGGATTATTTTGAATTAACTTGCTCTAAAACCATTGAAACAGCACTTGAGGTGGAAATGGATTTTTGGATTTAGAAAGCGAGGTGCAGCCACAATTTTCCGTGTGTGTGTGTGTGTGTGTGTGTGTGTGTGTGGTGTTAGCAGAGAATGTAATTGGTAGACAGCTGCTGAAAATGGAATTGTTCTCTAAAAAAGTAGTCATTTACAAACTAGCATGGGGTCAGGTAACCTCATTATTCCCTTTGCAGTTCCCATTAGGTCAAAATAGCAATCCCTCTACCATCACTTTCATCTTAAGAAGCATGGGCTAGTTTTGCCCTTTTAACTTGAGCTTTTTATTCTAGGGAAAGATTAGACTCTACATCACCACTGTTTCTTTTTCATTTCATTGCCATTCTATCTTCAGGGGAAATCAGCCTCACATTGTGTTATTCTTATGTCCCTAAGTAATGTTTCTTAAAAAAAAAAAAAAAGACAAATCCCTTTCAATAAAGCAGCCCCAGATTGATGGAACTACCAAAGTGAAAAGAAAAGAAAGAAAAAACTTTGTTATTTAAAAAGGGCACATAGCATTATAGCAGTCAAATCCCTGAAGTCTAATGGTGAAGTCATTGATGCATTATTATTCTTAGGCTGCTCTTCTTTCAAATAAACGTGTAAAGGAAATGGTTTAAAGCCTAAAGGATATCACTGGACAGGAGCAAAAAGACATGCTTTCTATTCCCTATTGCTCAAGCTAAGAAAATGAACACTCTAATGGATGTTTAGGTATCAGGCCTCAGAGTTAGATTTTTCCAAACTGGAAGCACTCATTTATAAGCACACACACACACACACAAACCAGACAAATACATACACACAGCCTTTCAGATGGGCACACTCCCAAATATTCCCAAGTTCCATTGCCCCCCTTTTTTTTCCTGTGCATGACAGAAACACATTACTAGGTATTAAATTGGAGGCACAATAAGACCCTGTAGCTAATAGTAACGTAGCAACTGCTGGCAGCCCTTCTGCAGAGCTACATAAATGTTTTTCAAACACCTGTTTCCCTCTGCCACTTTTCCATTTCATCTGTCATTATGGCCTAATGATTTTATTATAAAGATGAGTCTTTCTATAGAGGTTAAGTGAATCCAATTTACATATAATGATATCACGGGAAAAGGGAATGGTGGAGGGAAGTGCTTGGAGGGAAGTGGCTACCACCAGTAATTGATTTACTAAAACTCCCTCCAAACTGCCAAATAATAAAAAGCCACTTTGCTGAAGTTATTAGTGACAAAAAGTCTTATATCAGTAAGTAAAGTGTAAGTATTATCCCATTTGGATAATAGTTTTCCATCACAATGTATTATAAAAGGTTGGTTGTAGTTTTATTTCCAAGCACAGATTTTTTGGGCAAAGACAGATTTTAACTAGATTTCAAAGTCTCCAGTTGCCATTTACAGCTGGCTATGGGAAAGCCAAGTAGCGGAAAAAACCTGAAGTTTCACAACTTTTTCTGAAATCTAACATACCTCAGCATTTCCAGTTTTGGGGTTTCTTTAATCTGCGATTGCAGTTACCCAAGGAACAGGAAGGTTGGCGTGTCTTCTATGGGCATTACAGGGATGGGTTGTTTATTTTAAGGATTTAATGTTCAATTAAAAGAACTCATGGATAAATATAAGTAAATAAAATCACAAGAGGGCTAAATAACTTTTGTTGTTGCCACTGTTTTTAATTTATCAAAGGGGTGTTCGAAAATGAGGATCCTGTGTAGTAATGACTAGAATAGTGTTCTGTGTTTTAGGGAGTAAGATTTTAGCCCCTAACTTAGAAGAAGAGGGTGTACTTGCCTCTCTTATGTGGGATTTTGCAGGTAAGTGGGATTTGATGGAGAGACTGGCCACTGGTAACCAGACCAGTGTCTGTTTCAGAGGAAGCTAGCAGTCCCACAAGCTCACTGCTGGCCTCCCACCCACTCCACATCCCACCTCCGCAGGGACGTTCTCTCCTGAAAGCATCCTCTGGCAGACATATTGCATGACTTTAGTTATATCTTACCTCATTTTAGCTGTATTTTAGCTTAATATTTCTCAGAAGAAAATCATAAAACCTTCTAGTATTGATAAAATTTAGGACAGATTTTAGTCTTAGCAGCAAAACACCTAGCCATCATTTCCAAGAGCCTCAGTTACTTCTGTGGCCCATTTTTGCCATTGTGTTTTGATACTCCTTGGCTTCAATTTTAGAGATGTTTCTAAGCCTCATTTCCAATTTCAAAGGCACCCACTATTTTGTCCTATATTTTCTAATTTACAGACACATGAAACTGTTAGAATAAGTGAAATAATCAATGGGGTGCACTGTAAAGCTTAGAGGCAGAAAGAATAACATCAAAAAGCATTGTTGGTATTATTTGTGGATCAGGATTCAGCATAATGTTTTTAACTTGCACATGGCTTCTCCAGTTGAGATAACTACAGCCTCCCACTGCTCTCTTCTGCATACCCAATTTTGTTGTTAATGGTCTCCAGCTGTAGTTGACTTACTTTAACAGTTTAGTTTTGTGCTCTCATCTCTCATCTCTGAAGTAATTGCAAAGACATTGGAACTTGAGACATTGCTTAAGCGAGTAATGATAAGCTAGTCCCTTGGCTAAGCAGCAGGCCACCCTACAACTTCACTTGTTTTATAAATTGTTTAAGAAAGCAGAGAAATCCAAGCAGCAGTTCAGCAGCTCCATCCTTACTTTGCAACACGCATATTAAAATAGAGCATCTAGCCCCTTATCAATATTATTCAGATCAGATTTGACTATGTGAGTTTCTTTGACAGTCATAAATTCAATCTCTTCAATAAATGAGTGTGAACACTTATCCTCGTTGGTGCACAGATCATCTCAGATATTTCTTTCTGTGCTTTCAGACTGTGCATCCTTGGAAATCAAGTTTACTAAACTCCTTTTCCTCTCCTAACTCCTGGAAAGCCAACGAGTCTATGCATTGCTCTTTTATTTATTTGGCAACCACTTATTAAGCTTTACCAAGGCCTAGGGGACATTCTCAATATGGTTGCTACAGAGGTGCACAAGTGGCTCAAGAACTCTTCTCCAATGTGGCTTGCAGACCAGTGGGGGCATGCAGTGAACTAATACACAGGTTAACACAGTGATTTCAGATACTTCAAGTATTATGGAAAAAATGAATCAAGTTGATGTTACAGAAAGTGACTTTGGGGACAAGAAGGAGGGCTACTTTAGATTGGATGGCCAGAGGAGGTCCTGATGAGGAAGTGATCCCTCTCTTTGAAAAAGTGACAGTGGAATGACTAGAAGGAGGGAGCCAAGTGAAGATCAGAAGAAAGAATCGAGGTGTGGGCAACAGCTATGTGCAAGGGTTTAAAGCAAGAAAAATCAGAGTTAAAAAAAGAAGAAATATGGTGTTTGAGGAAGGATTTTAAGAGGAAAGTGATAAAAAAATGAGGTAGAAGAATCAGATTGGGAACCAGATTGTGTAGGTCCTTGAAGTCTCGTTAAGGAGTTTGAGTTCTACGTTAGTGGACATCGGAAGCCATCAGGGCATTTTACATAGAGACTCACTATTACATGGACTATGCTGGCAAATGCAATGCTGACCTCTGTGAGACTGCAGACTGTTGCAGGCTGTGGAAGGGGTCTGGGAAAGGAATGTTGGTGATAGCATAGCAGGAGAGAAAGTGGATGGGTCTGGCTATGCGGGGATCGGATTCCAGAGGACTTATGACTGGATGGATGGTGGTACCACTTACAGACATGGAGAACACCGGGGAAGTAACAGGTTGGGGGATGGGGAGAGGGTGGGAGCAAGAGTTTTATCTCGAACGTGTGTATTTGAGAGTACTCAGACGTCTAAGTGGAGATGACAAGTAAGCAAACGTGTGCAGACCTGAAGTTTGGGAGCAAGGTCGAGGCGGAGGTATGTATTTATGGTCATTGGTGTAAATCTGGACTAGATGAGATCCTTTTAAGTTTTTCTCTTTACTAACTCTATAGTATATCTTTGTTTATTTGTTTTTTACTCTATGCCAGACTTCCTCCATTTGTGCTCAGGATCCTCTTGAAAATCGTTTTTATCCATAGAGCTTTTCCTAGTTTAATGGGAAGAAAGTGCAGGTAGTAACTCCCATTGATGTCTTGGCAACAACATGGTCACTAGTCGTCTCTCAAATATTAAGATGGTAAAGTAGAAATACACAATATCACTAATTACCCACATAATCATGTTTTAAGCTGTTTCAATTGGATATCTAACTGTTCCCACCACTGGGCATATTTTCAGTGGTGTCTGTTGCAGTAGGTATGACCCTAGTAGACAGAAATCGGTTTAATTTGCTTTGTGGAGACTGGAACAGTCTTACGTGTATAAGGAAGTATAATAAATGTAATTTAATAGAAAACATGATAAATGAATCCTACACAAATAGCTCACATTTCCAAAAGGACCTTCAAAATATTTCCTACATCAAATGTGAAATCCAATTTGTTCTCAATATGCTTTTACTTTGATTTGTTGATAGTTTCTATTAAAATTTTGTAAAATAAAAACAGGTTTTTTTAGTCTTACATTGAGAGGAGCAGAATTGTTTTTAGGTTATTTACTGAACTAATCACTTACCTACTTTATCAAGTAGCGACCTACTCCAAATCAGCAGGAAAGGAAAAAGCACTGTAACACCCGTGCAATTTATGCAGGTGAGTAAACTGATAGACTTTTTTCACATGTTAAATTCACTAGATAGAACTCAATTCTCCCTGTTCTACTGCCCTCCCCCATCCTAGCTGCATATTTCTAACGAACATCATATGGATTGCAATTTTCTAATTAAAAAATTAGCAAACAACATTTTGATATGATACAAAGAAAACGTCATTTTTGAACTGTCTCTTTGTCCACCTACTTATTCATGAGACCAGTTGAATTATGGTATCCATGAAGAATGCTAAAGCAGTAAAGAATTTAGTACAATTTTCAGCTAGGGTTGTTGATATAAGAATTAGCCAAAACAAATACAAACAAATAAAAGACTTCATGTGCAGGAGAATGTATCTCAACCATGGCAGATGATAACTTCACACAAGAGATGGTGCTAGTGGAAGTAAAATTCAATGAGGCCAAACCATTTGGTGATACAAATCATTTGACTTACAGATAAACGGACTGGTCTAGAGATTTCCAAAGAGTTCCTGAGTCTTAAAAACTTTATGGAACATTCAGTAAATAAAACCATCACATTTATTACATATTTCATTTGTAGCTATCATAAGAACACAGGAAATGTTCCAGCTTAGCATGGAAGAAACTGAATGTCAGGGTAGATATTCTGAAAGATTTGAAAATATCTGAAGGCAAAAGAGCAGCTGAGTTAAGAGCCTGCAGTTGAAGAGCTACTTGGAAAGAGCTCATTGGAAAGAGTCACCTTGCACCCTGCAGAATGTGGCTGACTCACTCACGTGCAAGGTGAAGGGAATACTAGTAATCGCTTCATAGGGCCATAAGAGGATTAAGTTAGATATTGCAGTACGTTGCTTATCACAGTGCCACATAGCAAATGCTCATGAATGTTATCTGTTACCATCATTATTAGTTATGTTGACTGGGCAATAGAAGAGGCAAGACTTTGAACATGACCTTAAAGCCAATGAGCTGTGAGAAAATATTAAAAACTCTAGGCAAGAAGTGTTTTTTTCATATATATTGTTTAAATGCTTTTGTTTGATTATTTATTGCAGCCTGCATGTGTGAAGGTTTCCTTCACTGCCCCCCAAATTATGCATTTGTTCATATAATATTTACCTGTCCATCGTGTTTGCTAAGGAAGACCAGGCATTTGCTCCATGCCTAACGTGTGATAGATCGCAATAATCCAAAAAAGGAAAAAGAGCAGAGCTTTTGTCATTTTGGAACTCAGGCATGGAAAGAAATTATTCAAGTAGTATAATAAGTGCTCTAATTTGATACAAATAAGGTGTTAATGGAACACAAGACAAGTGCTTAACTCTGCAAAGCAACATAAATAGAACCTTCTAAGGGAAGTGACATTTAAGCTGAATATTGAGGTTTGCCAGGTAGACAGAAAGAAAAGGCCACCTCTGGTAGATAAAATATCACATATAAAAGTGAAAATAAAAGAAAGAAAGGTGTTGGTGCCTTCAAAAAACTGCAATCAATTTGACATAGCTAGAGATTTAGGTGGAAAAGAGGAGGAAGGTAACTGGCAAGGTGAGCAAGGACAAACCTGTGCAATGCTCAGGAGTTTCAACCCTGTCCTGCAGGCCATGCAGAGCCAATGAAGGACTTGAACAGAAAATAGCCACAATGAGCACTGAAGTTTGGAAAGAGCACCCAGGCCACTGGATAAAACATGCATTAGAGAAAAAGAGCTAAAAGAAGCAAGGAGACTAGCAAGAGTCTAGGTGAGAGTTGGTGAGATTCTAATCTAAAGTCACAGTGGTGAAAGGGGAAAACAAGTGGTAGTTTGAGATTAATTCAGAGACGAATTGACAAGACTTAGTAATTCTTTAGATATGATATTTCAGGAAAATGAAGAATCAAAGACAATTGCCTCTACTATTGGGTACATGTTAAGAGCAATACAGTTACTGAAATAATCCATTGGAGTGTGAGGAAAATATTACAATTGTATTTAAAAATTGTTTTTATATCTTTTTTTGTGTGTGTGAGACAGAGTCTCACTTGGTTGCCTCAGCTAGAGTGCAGTGGTGTCATCATAGCTCACTGGGCTCAAGCAATTATCCTGCCTCAGCCTCGTGAGTAGCTGCGACTACAGGCATGCATCACCACAACTGGCTAATTTTTCCATTTTTTTGTAGAGATGGGGTCTTGTTCTTGCTCAGGCTGGTCTCAAACTCTTGGTCTCAAGCAGTCTTCCTGTCTTGGCCTCCCAAAGTGCTAGGATTACAGGCATGAGTCACTGTGGCCAGCCTCTCATTTATTTTTAAATTTTTTGTGCTTTATAAGGCATATAATATAGTAAGGGCAATACATGTGAATAATCCATATAAATATATGTGTATATTGAGACTGTACATGCAAAATCTCTTACTAATAAAGATGCAAAATTAAAAAGGTTTAGAGACTACTAACTTAGAAAAACCTCTATGTTTAGACATAGAGGTGTAATTAAAGGAAACATTTATCCAAATATCATTCTAAAAGCTATAGCAATATATTCTAAAGAGCTATTCTCCATTCTCTCAAAACCTTATAGTCTAAAATAGACATCTTTAACTTTTCACTGTCTACTTGTCTTACTGTCTAATGTAAACAGCAAGAAGGGCAGACAGACCCTTTTCTACTTTGCCCACAGCCTGGCTCAACTCTTTATTATTATAAATATCAGCTCAAACTAATCAAACTGGATTTTTGTTTGCTTTTTTCCTCATGCTTAACAGTTTTGATAGTCCCATCTAGATAAAAGCACACATTTTTGTATTGTGAACCAATACACAGTTGAATATATAAGCTATCTATTTATGTGCACATTAACTAGTGGAATGGGAGAGAAAAACAAGCCTTGCCAAAGTCCACAGAATGGCCCAGGAAGGCAGGATACATTGTACTGCCTGAATTAACGTGGGCAAGTTCAAAAGGAAAGGAGGATATTAGTGAGGAAGATCCAGAGGGAAACAGCTCTTTGATAGTCTGCTCAATGGGATTCTGAAGAAAGAGGGAAGGGAATGGCTGAAATTTGCAAAATATGAAATCTGTAATTTATATTTAACCTTCCATTCATCACCTCGATAGTCTTCTTTACATCACCTCTCTAAGTACTAGTGAGAACTCTTTTGACGTTTTGCTTTCAAACAACAATCTGAACTTTTGACATATCTCATTTGAAAAAGATATGTACTAGAGACTGTCCAAACCACCGGGAATTCCTGAGCTCCACTTGCTCATAAAAGTAATAATAACAAATAAAAACATATATTAATACAACAAAGAAAAGGTCCAAATAGAACAAAGAAAAAAGTGGATGCACTGCAAGAAAATAAAGAGGCACTTTGAACTATACATTAAGGAAAGGAAAGCATTAGACTAAATTGTTCAAGAAACTTATGGTCCTCATTCAGGACCATAAGGAGAGGGTTAATGAAATAGTCAATAGTTGTAGCAGTGCAAAAAAAAAAACCTAGAAAAAAATGTTGTCTAAATGACTACACATATGAAAATCTAGATAATCAGAATTCATCAAGGTAATAGACCAGAAAGATACCTACCGTGGGTACCTACTCTACAAACTGTTCCAAGAAGTATGCATCAGGGTGAAAGGATCCAGATCCATCAGCCTTCTTTCCCAGTGAATAACTCATCCTGGATGAAACTGTCTGAGCTACTACGACACAGAAAAGAATTACTGAATGGCTTCATTATGAGGAAAGCTCAAGCACCTCTTGACCAAATCAAATAACATGAGGATGTCAGAAGTAGAAGACCCCATTTATATATTAGTAGACATTTAAGTTCTTAATGCTCATACAAATGAGAACATTATTAGAGAGTTAAGACAGAAGAAATGCTAAAATGTTAGGAGTTATTACTTTTCAGAGGCTTCTGGAAACTCAGCAATAGATACTCAATACTCTGCTTGGTAAATTTGATCTTCCACTCAGATCTGTGCCTGAGGAAATAAGAAAGAAAAAAGAAAAAATCTTGTTTAAAAAGGTTGTTAGGTATACATAATATTGGAAAGGAGGCATGCAACATAGCTCTTTTTAAGCTTTGGCACAGGAGGTCAATTTAAGAATTTGGAAATCATACCCACAGAAGACAACCAAAAGGTTTTCAGAACTCCAGCAAGCCTGGTTTATACAGCCTCACTGTAAGTGCTGAAGTTGTTAATGTTGCAAAAATCTGAGAGCAACAGAAACATGAGCTTAAAGTCAGTAGAACTAACTCTTTTTTCAATCACCAATACAAAACTATTTTCATCTAAAGGTATAAACAAATAAATAAACCTAGCATCTTTTCTGCCTCTTCTAACGAAGCTTTCAAGATATTATGTCTTAAAGTGAAGAGTTAGTTGCCTGCCCATGTCAATGGTTGCGAAAAGGAGTCATGATGAACTCAAAAAAGCACATCTACAAAGGGGGATAGGCATTTTGTGACAATGAGATATTTTACAATTAAATGCATGCACTACTTGATTTTTACATAGAAGTTAATCTAGCCCTCCCATAATAGTGACATCAGCCAAGAATTAAATGCCATATTTCCATGAACACAGAGATTGATTTTTAAATTGCTGACTATATGAGACACGATTAGCATTTCTGTGCTAGCTGAGAGGCACAAACTCAGGTTCAGATTCAAGTGGTAAATCCTGCGCCATTATGGTAAGTGTTGATTCATGTCAGGTAGTGATTACGGTGCCACCACCCCCCCTTGACGCTGTAGACCATAGATATGGGCTGGGCAAATTGTCACTGGCTCCTGAGCAAGACTTCCATCTAAAACACACAGGTGGTGCCTGGCATCCATTTCAATAGGAGCAGGGAATGCGAGGGGTCCTAGATATCAGACTGGTAATAAGGCAGATTCTCTCAGTGACTCAAGTGCTCCCTTACTACCAGTAGACAATATAGGAAACAGCACTTAGTCCTCCAGTTTACCATGCTAGCATTTAGCAAGGTTTTTATTTGAGTGAACTGTCTTTTCAGTGTGCTGAATTGTACCTGTGAGATTGGAAATAGTGAGCACAGCTTCCCCAAAGTGTCTAGTTGATAGTGAGGTAGTAACTGAGAAATTAGAAGAATATGGCTCTACTGAAGAGCAACAGAACCAAGTTGTCACAAAGACTTGGTCCAGTTGCCATGTCCTTCCCAGCATTGGGAGAATGATTGACAACTTTGTTTATTCATTTACTCCACATGCAGTGCTTAAGCATTTGGCTCTACAGCTAAACTATCCAGTTTTGTATCCTGGTATTATTAGGAGTCAGGGCAAGGTATTTAGCCTGTCTGTGACTCAGTTTCCTCAATTGTAAATTAAAAATAATTTAATATTCCTGTATTCCTGAACTATGGTTAAGAATAAATTATTAATAGTTAACATATGCAAGGATCTTAAAGCATAGTGCTTGATAAGTGTTAGCTGTTACTATTCATCAACAAAGATTTACTATGTCACATACAGTCCCTGACAAATAACATTTTGTCTTTATGAGTCACAGCAGATCTACTTTGCTGTGATAAACTTACCTCTTTCACTTAAGCTTCTTGATATTTTAAGTTTTTAAATGTGCACAGGTGAATTAACATATCCTTGTATTAACATTATATCTGATAATATAAGGGAGACAAGTAAAGATGGAATTTTCTAATCAAATGAAAACTTGTTCTAATACTTAAGGTTCTTAAAGAATTGTGAAGTTTCCAGGTAAGAGTCATGAGGAGAAGAACAGTTCCCTTGTGTTGGTCAATAACAATGCTAACTCTGCAGATAAACAACCAGGAGGAACCATAAACATGGTCCTGTCTTAAGTCTCCCTTCCTCATACATCAGATCTTACTTTTGTCCCTGTGTTATCTCTCTTCTTACATCTTCGGCTTTGTGTATATCTCTGTCGCTGGAGTTTCAATCAGGACTCTTTCCGTTGTAAGAGGCAGAAAATCCAAATCAGTAAAGAGAACTTCATGAGCTTTATGTTTAAGGGTTGAGTGGTTTGAGTGCAGCCCAAATAACATCACCAGGATCCAGGCTTTCTGCCCTACTCTTCTCTGTTCTCCTGAACAAGGGCTTCATTCTCAGGCTCCACATGGGGGCAAAATTATCTGCCAGCAGCCTATAGCCTGTTTATGCCGCAGTCACCCAGATTCGGGTCTGGCAAGAAAAACGGTGCGCCCCTCAATGTATCAGCGTAAGTCCCACTGCCTTTCATTGACTTTTCAGATCACTCATTAATTCTGAAACAGTCTTTAGTGGTCAAGGAAAACAATTCTTCAGGTGCCACGTCTGAGTCACAGAGTTGCCCCTGGAGCTGGGAGTGAAATGAAGTCCACCCAAAGCACAAAGCCTAGGAGAAGAGTAAGGAAAATTTACATAGAGAATAATCAGTGTGTTGCCGTCAGCAGGTAGATGATTGGACAAGAAAACACTGGTCGCTATACCCACCCTATACTTCTGATCCTGCCAAATCCATTCTCAGAGGCCCCAAATGATCCTTTTTGTGTCTTGCATAAAGTCCAAAATCCATATGTGGCACTCACACAGTTTTCAACCGTGAAAATGTATTTCTTACCATGCTTCTCTTACATTCCAGGCTCCAGTTTGTTCTCAAAATGTCTTTGTCCTCTTTTGATTGTTGAATTCCTTGTCTGCCTCCCTTATCCATCTTGTTGCTATCTTTTGTATTACTGAAAGTCCAGCTCAAATGCTACCTCTCAACAAACCAGTGAAATTAGTACTGCTAGTATCCTCACGTCACAGATAAGAATACTGAAATGCAAAAAGGGTAAAGAACTTAGTCAAGGCCACTTTATTGGTAGGTGACCAAGCTCAGATTCTCTCCGGCGTTCTGGATCCAGAGCTGGACGCCTTAATGACACCATATCCCCTGTCAACATCAGATACATGAAAGCATGTGCAGAAGAAGAACGTGTATTTTATTGGGGATTTTATCTACCGTGATTTACTTTACAAAGACATGAATATTTCCCATTGATAGAGTATTTTGTTCCTGTCTTGGCTGTAGTTGTAAAACTTATAGAGAGTCAAGCAGTTCAGTAAGAACTACACATGGGTTTCCAAAAATTAAAACATAATATTGTAAAATTTCATTATCTCATTAATATGAGTTTTAAGGTTAAAACCATTGTATAAACATTTGTTGACTGCTTGTTCTCTCCCAAATGTTAGATACTTAAAGAAGAATAAAGCACAGTTCACAGTTTCAAGTTACTTGTCTAGCTAAGGAGACAAAGTTATAAATAAATTCAACACTGTTTATTATTAGTCTTACAATGTGAAGAGTTGTTGTTACTATTGTAGATGAATATATAATTATTCTAGTAATATGCTTAAGATTTAATCACTTCTTTATTCAACAACTATTTATTTCAGGCACTATGCTATGCATTGGGTATAAAATGGTGAACAAAATAGATATGATGTTTGCTTTCGTGGCATTTATCTTGGGGTAGAAAGGGCATTAAATGAAAGCCCAGCCAAATGTATCATTAAACTCACTATAAAAATTACTATGAAGGTGTGGAACTGACGGCTGCAGTGGAAAATATCAGAAGGTCCATACATATGTGGGGGTTATCAGTTCTCTGAGGGATCCATTTTAATCTGAGGCCCGGAGAATGAGTAGAAAGCAGCCCGTGGAAGCCGAGGGGAAGGGCGCTGCATGGAGACGGAGAGTGGCTGGGGAAGGTGCTAATGCAGTGGGGAACTTGAAATGTTCAAGGACAGTCACAGTCTGTAGAGCAGGGTTACTTTCAGGCGAATGGCTGGAGGTGAGGGGAATGAAGAGCTTGAAATACAGGCACTGCTGCCCTGAGAAGAAACCTGGATTGCAGGTAGAGTGGGAAATCATTGACAGACTGAAGCAGGGATGCATATTCAAGCTTTAGCAGGATAATTTTGAATGCCGTGAGAGAGGTGGCAGGCCTGCCAATCAGGAGGCAGTTGTCCAGTGGAAAGCTAGGCAGGGAGGCTAGAGGTGGAAATGAAGAGAGGTGGACATTCCTGAGAACTATTTGAGAGTGGTGTCGAGGTTCTTATTGTCAGTTACCAGGATGTTTGAGATATTATCTACTAAAAATCATTATTTAGAGTAGTCCTATTCCTAAGGGATAGGTGGGTAGTCTGGGCCAAGCTGAAGAAATTGCAGAACAAATGTACTCAACTGGATTCCCCTTCTAGTTTTGAACAAAGATCACACGCAGGAACATCCTGTTGATTCTATGGCTCCGGGAGTGGAATCTAATCTTTCCCAAACTGGTCCTTTTCTGCCACCACATTGTTTTCCTTATAATTTCAGGCTGAGAACCAGCTGGAGAAACATGCTATCTGTACTAAGAGGTTTCAGTTGTGAGTGTTGACATTTACTGACAGTCCACATGTTAGGAAGGGCTGTCCCCATGCTTTCCAGCACTCTGTCATTTATCTCCCGGATAGTCTATCTCTGCCAAGCAGAAACAGATATGTGAAACCCATGTCTCAGCACCATTCTGAACATGTAACCAGACATTCTCTGCACAAAGCACTGATAATCTTTCCCCATTTTACTCTTCTAGAGATAAACTCTTGTGGATTTATGTTGCTATGTCTGAGAAATTCTGATTTCATTTTAAGGAGATATTGTTGTGATTCTGTTTTCTCAAATAGCATCTGCTTCTTTTGTAACCTGTTCTGACTTTATAAGAGCGTATGATTGCCAGAGAACTATTAGAATTTCTAGTATCATGAAGTTTACAACTCTCTCTCATGTACATCATTGTAAGATTATCTCAATAATACTTAGAGGTGGGCATTATGATTACCATTGTTACATGAGACAATTATACATACATAATTATTCACTTAGAGAAATTCGGTGAACTGTCCAATGTTTCACAGCTAGAAAATGGTGCCATGGGTCTCAAATTCATGGCCAAATCCCATGGTTTTATTTTTGTTTTGATACAACAACTTACTCAGTGTAAGGGGTGAAGAGGTTAAATTTCAAAATATTCTATTATATTCTATTTGAACATAAAGTTGTTTTCTATCAAGGCCTCCAGAATTATTTATAGAAAATGCTCTGATGATTTCAGAGCAGTTCATTCAGAGCATTAGAGACAAACATTTAATTCCTAGAAGAGTTAGTTTTCTTTGCACCAAGGAAACCTCTGTTTCACAACATCAGTCTTAACTCCAGGCAACTTACACATTTGCTTCTTAAATTACTACAAGAAACAGGAAAAGATTATTGTCTATGTTCCATGGAACAAAATTTAGCATACAAGCTATGCAGCCAATAGGACAAACAGTTTCATTCTCATTTAGCAAAGGCAATAATTTCTATACCAAATGTCATGGTCACCCACCTCAACTCAAGGGAATACAGAACCTGTAGGATGCCTCTGATTTATTGTAGAATGCAGAGCACTGCTCCAGAGAAATCTCATTGATTCTCTTCCAATGGCAGTATCAATTCTTTTTTGCTATTCATGTTTTCAAAAGCATGTTGCATGAAAATAAGTAAACTCTTCAAGCTCTTTGGAAATAAAGCAGAATGCTATAGCAGCTCTATACTTTCGTGTTATTATTTTGATGTTTGTTTTAAAATTGTTAAAATGTTATAAATTAGAGTAATAAAAATACACAGATGAGAGTTTAATCCTGGGATATTTCTATGAGGTTCATAGATGAAGTAACCTGTGCAAGGAAGATAGCTGAGCTAGAAGTTGAATCCAGGCATCCCAAGCTCTGCTTTAGTGGCCAAGAAGGGTTAGACTATATGGCCACGATGGGTATACTTTAATGGATTCAAAACATGCTTTAGCTCCCCAACTACCAAATAAATGGGCTAACCTGGGTGATCTCTTAACTCTTTCATTTCTGCCTTTTTAAGGTTTTATGTATAATTAGGTTGGTCACCCCCTCCCCCCAAGTGTCCAAGTTGGACTGGGATGAGATGTTTTTAGATCAGCCTAGACTATTTCAGGAGAGTTCACCCTGGGCCAAAATCAAGCATAATATTCTAATATGAGCTACTGGTTGTCACTTGTTGTGATGGTTAGTTTTATGTGTCAACTGGCTAGGAGATAATATCCAATTACTTAATCAAACACTAATCTAGGTGCTGCTATAAATGTACTTTATAGATGTGGTTAACATCTATATATCTATCTAAATCTATATCTATATATGCTATTATTTTTTTTGGAGACCTTTATTGATACAGATTTTAGTATAAGAGTGGTTCTAGAGGAACAGAATCTTAAGAGTGAAGTTTCTGAAATGCTCTGGAGTTTCTGTAATTGGTTTTCTAATCTAATACATTTAAAGACACTAATGACTATTTCCAGTGGTAAAAAGGGCACTGACAGTCCATGATGTGATATGATAATAAAAATAGGGAAAATATTCCCATTGGATACTCCTAATTGAAAACGTACATAAAGCAAGGTTCTGGCTTTCTATTGATTCTCCCCCGGACATATCCCTACCAACCCTTTTTGGTTTTAGAACTATAATTTAACGCAAGTCCCAGCAGGCCACAAAAGGTGAGGTGAGTGGAAGAGTTCTAGGTCAAGTGAGTAAAAGTCTAACTTGAATCATAAAAACAGAGAATCATGGCCCCTCAATCAATACTCAGACTTGAGCAAGTTTACAGATCAGACTCCTTGAATGAACAGGCTGGGTATCCTTTAGGAAGGACCCCACTACACTGCCAAAAGTTTATTCTGTTAATCTTTCTCCCAGCCTTACCCAAAGAGACCTGAGCCATATACCAGAGTGACTATGCACTGTGGAAAAGGAAATAATCAGACCTTTCAGGTATTATTGGACACTGGCTATAAACTGATGTTAGCTACAGGAGACCCAAAATATTCCTGTGGTCCATCAGCCAGAGTAGGGCATCATGGAGGTCACTGTTGAATTGAGTTTTATTAGTACCTCAGATCCATCTCACAGGGAGTTCCAGTGGGTCCAATGGGTCCTTGAACCCATCCTGTGGTATTTTCCCAGTTCTGGAATGCATAATTTGAACAGACTCAGTAATTGACAGAATCCCCACATTGGCTCCCTGACCTGTGGGTTGAGTATTATTATGTGGAAAAGGCCAAGTGCAAACCTCTAGAACTGTCTCTCATCTAGGAAAATAGCAAACCAAAAATAACACTGCATTCCTAGAGGAACTGCAGAGATTAGTGACACCATCAATGACTCGAGGATGCATGGGTGGTGATTCCCATCTCATGCCCATTAAACTTGCCTATCTGGCCTGTGTCAAAAACCAATTGTGGAGAAAGATAGTGGATTATCCTAAATTTAACCAGATGGTGACTCCTATTGCAGCTTCTCTACTAGATGTGGTTCATTGCTTGAGCAAACTAACACATGCCTTGGTATCTGGTATGTAATTATTGATCTGGCAAATGCTTTTTCCTGCCTACCTGCCTACCTATTAGCAGAGAACACCAGAGGCAGGTATTTTTTTTTTAAGCTGGCAAGACTAGCAGTGTCTCACCTCAGGAGCATATAAGCTTTCTAGCCTTATGTTACAATTTAGTTTGCAGGGATCTTGATTGCTCATCCCTTCCACAAAGTGTCGCTCTGGTCTATTACACTGATGGCATTATGCTGACTGGACCCAGTGAGCAAGAAGTAGCAGCTACTTTAGACTTATTGGTAAGACATTTCCATATCATAGGGTGAAAAATAAGTCTCACAAAAATTCAGAGGTCCTCTACCTCAGTGAAATTTCTAGTGGTCCAGTTTTGTGGGGCTTGTCAAGATATCCCTTCTAAGGTAAAGGATAAATTGTTACATCTGACCCCTCTTACAATCTCCAAAGTAGCACAATGCCTAGTGGGCCTTTTTGGATTTTAGAGGCAATATATTCCTCATTTAGGTGTGTTACTCTGGCTCATTTACCAGTGACCCAAAAAGCTGAGAGTTTTGAGAAGGGCCCAGAATAAGAGAAGGTTCTGCAACAGGTCCAGGCTGCTGTGCAAGCTGCTCTGCCACTTGGGACATGTGATCCAGTAGATCGAGTAGTGCTGGAAGTGTCAATGACAGACAGATATGCTATCTGGGACTTTTGGCAGGCAGCTATAGGTGAATCACAGCAGACCCTTAGTGTTTTGGAGCAAAGCCCTGCTATCCTCTGCAGATAACAACTCTCCTTTTGAGTAGTAGTTTTTGCTTGCTACTGTGCCTTAGTAGAGACTGAACGCTTGACCATGGGCCACCAAGTTACCATGCAACCTGAACTGCTTTTCATGAACTGGGTGTTATCTGATCCACCAAGCTATAAGTTTCATGAGGAAGAGGCTCAAATGCCCATGGTCTCCATAACCTGCAGCAATATATTCTTTCTCAGCCCATACCTATTGTCTTAGGAGAATTTCTCTAAAATCAATGACTGTGGAAGGGAGAACTCAGGTCTGGTTTATAGATGGTCCTGTACAATATGCAGGCACCACCCAAAAGTGGACAGCTACAGCACTACAGTCCCTTTCTAGGACATCCCTGAATGACAATGGTAAAGGGAGTTCTCCAGGGTTGGCAGCATTTCAAGAAGTGCACCTTGTTGTTCATTTGCTTGGAAGGAAAAATGGCAGAGGTACAAGATATAACAATTCATGTGCTGTAGCTAATAGTTAAGCTGGATGGTCAGGAACTTGTAAGAAACATAATTGGAAAATTGGTGACAAAGAGGTCCAGAGAAGAGATATATGCATTGACCTCTCTGAATGGGCAAAAAATGTGAAGATATTTGCATCCCATGTGAATGACCACCAAGAAATGAACTCAGCAGAGGAGGATTTTAATAATCAAGTGGATAAAATGACTCACTGTGAATAATAGTCAGCCTCTCTGTTCCCAGCCATGTTGCCATTGCTCAGTGGGCTCATGAAGAAAGTGGCCATGGTAGCAAGAATGGGCTCAGCAGCATGCACTTTCATTCCCCAAGACCAACCTGACTATAGCCACTCCTGAGTGCTCAATTTGCCAGTAACAGTGACCAACACTGAGTCCTCAGTATGGCCCCATTCCCTGGGTTGACCAGCTAGCTAGCTATCTAGGAGCAGGTTGATTACATTGGACCACGTCTATCATGGAAGGGGCAGCACTTTGATCTTATTAGAATAGACACTCTGGATACAGATTTTCCTTCCTTGTATGCAATGTTTCTGTCAAAATTACTATCTGTAAACTTACAGAGTAACTTATCCACCATCATGGCATTTCACAACATTGCTTCTAAGCAAGGAACTTACTTCACAGCAAATGAGGTACAGCAACAGGCACATGCTCATGGAATTCACTGGTCTTACCATGTTTCCCATCATCTTGAAGCAGCTGGTTTGATAAAATGGTAGAATAGCCTTTTGAAGACTCAATTACAAATGTCAGCTGGGTAGAAATACCTTGCAGGGCTGGCCATTGCTTTTCAGGAGGCTATATATTCTCTAAATCAATATCCAACATATGGTGCTATTTCTCCCATAGCCAGTATTCATAGGTCCAGAAATAAAGAAATGGAAATGGGAGTGACACCACCTAACCATTACCCCTTAGTGATGCACTAAGGAAATTGTGTTTCCTGTCTCCATGACTTTATACTTTGCTGGCCTTAGAGGGTTTTGTTTTTGTTTGTTTGTTTGTTTTTTGACAGGGCTAGAGTGCAGTGCTGTCATCATAGATCATTGCAGCCTGAAATTCCTGGCCTGCTCTCAAGCAATCCTCCTACCTCAGCCTCCCAAGTAGCTGGGACTATAGGTGTGTGCCACCACACCCAGCTAATTTTTCTATTTTTTGTAAAGATAGGGTCTCACTCTTGCTTAGGCTGGTTTCAAACTCCTGGCCTCAGGCAATTCTCCTTCTTCAGCCTCCCAATGTGCTATGATTACAGGTGTGAGCCACTGCACCAGCTTTAGGGGTCTTAGTTCCAAAGTGAGAAATGCTTCAATTCGGAGACAGAGCAATGATTTCAACCATTGAACTGAAAATTAAGGCTACCACTGGCCACTTTGGGTTCCTTATGCCTCTAAATCAACAGGCAAAGAGATATGCCTGTTAGTATACTGGGTGAGTTGATTGATCCTGATTACCAAGGGAAAATTGGTTTGCTACTACACAATGGAGGTAAGAAACAGTATGTCTGGAGCACAGGAGCTCTCTAGGGTATCTCTTAGTACTACCACACCTTCTCATTAAAATCAATGGAAAACTGCAACATCCCAATTCAGACAGGACTATTAATGACCCAGATGCTTTGGGAACAAAGTTTGGGCCATTCCACCTGGCAAAGGGCATATAACATGGGTAGTGGAAGAAGGTGGTTATAAATACCAGCTAAAACCATGGTACCAGTTGCATAAATGAAATTTATAATTGTTGTGAGTATTTCTTCCTTATTTCCTTATTTTGTTATGAATTTTTTCTGTATGTATAGCACATATCTTTGTTTTCTTCCTTCTCTTATCCCCTTATCATAATCCTATAACATAAGATGTGTTAGATAATAGCTATCTTTACATCATAATATTTAAGGTACAGGAGATCATAAAGGAGAATGAACATCACCTAAGAACTTTTCATCCCTTCTGGAGAAAGATAATATTTTCGGCTGTACACCACATAGTTGTATCATGTTAGGTGGAAGTATGACTTTGTTATTGTCTTTGTTTGGAGATTTAGTATGGTTTAAGAAGATGTGTATGCTGCCAATTTGACAAGAAGTAGACTGCAATGGTGAGTTTCATGTGTCAATTAGGCTAGAATATAGTTTCCAGTTATTTATTCAAGAACTAATCTGAGTGGTGCTTTGAAGATATTTTGTAGGTGTGGTTAACATCTACAATCAGTTGACTTTACATAAAGGAGATTACCCTCAATATACTGAGTGGGCCTCATAGAAACAGTTGAAATGACTTTGAGAGCAAAAACTGAGGTTTGTCAGAAAAGAAAACATTCTATCTCAAACCTTCTGCTTGACTTTCCAGCCTACCCTGAAGATTTTGGACTTGCCAGCCCCCATAATCAAATTCCTTAAAATAAGTCAGTTTGTTATTTATCTATCTATATATCTATTTATTAATATATTTATATTTTAATGCTTATACGTATAGATCTCATGTATATTATATAGTTATAAATAGTTATATACAAGCATCTTTACACACACAAACACACACGCATTCTATTAGTTCTGTTTCTTTGGAGAACCTTAACTGATACATACTGGTAAATTATAGCTCCAAAATTAAATGCCCTTTCCCCCCTTTTAATTTTATTAAATTTTTAATTACAAAACATAATACATGCTTATTTTGACAAGTCCAACAATATAGAGTTGTAGAAGTAAAATGTTAGTACCCTTCATTCTCTTTCCTTTAATCCTACTTTGTTGTATACCCTTCCATACCTTCCTCCATAAAATATATATACACAAATGTACATTCATGTTCACGTATCTAGAATTCATTTTATTTCATTTTCTAAAGATGGCTATACTCCACATGACACTCTCTAACTTGCTATTTTTCATTAAGCAATACATTATATAATGACCTCTAGATGACTACTTATAGAGCCCATTTTAAAATTGTCGCATACCTGTCACTGTGTCATAACGTAACCAAGCATTTCCCTATTGATGGCCTTTTGGGTTGTTTTAATGATTTTTGCCAGTTCAAATAATGCTGCATTAAACATATTTATACTTTCAACTTTCTGTACTTATGTTGTATATTCTCAAAATTGATATTTTTAGGTTAAAGGGTATGAGCATTTTAAATTTTAATTTATATTGATAGTTTTCCTTCATAAAAGTAGCAATTCATTTTTCAATCGGCAAAGTAGGTAGCCCCATATCCTCACCAGAACTGTGTGTTAGTTTTCAACATGATGGATAGAAAATGAGATCTCATTTATATCTTTTAAAATTTCCTTTCTACTAACCATATTTTCTTGTGGTTGAGAGGTGGTTGCCATATCTTTTTCTATTATTTCCTTTGCCCATTTTTTCTATAGCATTATTTTTTTCTTTCTTTCTTTTTTTTTTAAAACAGTCTCCAAGAGACTTTCATCTTTACTGAATATGGCCTTTCAATCTATATATTGTGTCCATAAACATGAAGGAGTCAGGTCAATGTTGCTATATATCATTGCAGTTTTTGCATTGACACCATCCTCCCACCCCCAGTGGGAAAGAAAAAGGACCAGCAGGAAGGTGATGATGTGGTAGACCTTGAAATTTCTGTCAGTGGCATATCAACCAGAGAAATTCTAAAGAAAAATCATCTTGTCAACTTCTCCAAACTACAAATGTATTTATACTGCAATATAGATCTAATGCCCGTCTTGCAGAATTGCAGAATTTTCCAATTTGGTGTTGCTCCAGGTTAAAAAACATACCAGCTGAAAAATATGAATTGGAATCATTTGCCATCCGTTCCTAATATAATGACTGATTTCCCACTCTGGATTCAGCAAGCTGCAGGCAATGGGTTTGAACTGAGTCCAGGTGGAAAGGGGCCAGACATATTAAATTTAAGGCCTCTATTGCACAACTCCCTACAGAAATTGTGCAAATAATGTAGCTGAAGTACTTTCTGCATGCTGTGTAACCTAACTCTTTTGGCAACCTAATTAATTCCTTGCCCTTTTCTGTAGTATGCACAGTTAGGAAATATACTTAAAGGTGACAGAAACCATAATAGAAGCTGTCAAGTATTACATTCAAGATGTTATCCTCTTCATTTTCAGTTTAGAAAAAATATTTTTCAAAAGAAGTCTTCATGAAGCTAGGATATAATAATTATTCCTCAGTGCTATTTTCCTTTGTTAATACCACTAACGTCAGTAATATATAAATCCAACCTCAGAGCTGATGGTTACTGTATGTTATGTTCTATAGGGCTAAATATAAATGTGCACCCAGGGTTATTAAAAAGTGGCTTAATGCAAAATAGCTTTTAATTGTACCTGCTTTAAGTTGGACCACCATGTCAATGCACACGTCCCGGTTTCATGTAAGTGTGTGCACACTGTCGTTAGGGATTAAACTTTTATGCACTCCCACCCTGCTTTTTGTGCATTTTCTCAAAAGGAGGCCTGTGAGGCCAGGATAACTTCTGAATGTAAATAAGAAAAAACATTTAATCCAAGATTTGTGGTAACTCCAGTTTTGGTCTTTTCAAAGATGGAGGTGTTAATGTTGTCAAGGTTCCAATGAGAAAGTAATGCCAAGAATGACACACCAAATTCTACCCAAATCATCTAAAACTAAGCCTTGTCAAAAGGAACTAATGTGTTAAGTAGACACTATTTCTTTTCTAAATGTAACTTTTTAGAGATGACTTCTATACCATTTTTAAAATTATAAATTCTTTTTTAATTGCACAGTAGGAACAAAGGGATAGTTCAATAATCGACAAATCAATTCTAATGTGTGACTTGGAAGTTAAATTGGCAAAAACAGAGGGTACATTACTAATCTGGGGTAATGGGTGTCAGAGAAACTCCAGTAAGGATTGTATTGCAAATGCTGGGAGAACTTGGCATGGCATTGGAAGCTGAAGAAACAGGTCAGAATGGATTTTATTAGGCAACCTACAGTCAGAGTTGAATTTTGCTTTTGTTTTCTAGAGTTTGATTTCTAAATGTTTCCTTGCAATAGGTAACTTGGTTTAAATTGGATTTAAACAAACTCAGCTCCAGGAATTAGTAACCAATTTGCTTTTAAGGGTCATATTTCATGTTACACTTAATAGACATCACATGTTTTTAGTTGTTCTTTTCTATATATTGGTGTTGGCTTGGGGGAGAAGGAATTCAAATAAGAAAGCACCATGATACTTAGAGATTGTGTCCATAAATCATACTTAGCTATAACATTAGTGTATGTTTAGGATATAATTATGTAGCATGTCATAAAATATATGTGTGCATATGCATGTGTGTGTATGTCATTCATGTCTAAAAATATTCTTTTTGGGCAGCAGTCTAGTTCCTGGCCTGCTGACCTAAGGAAAAACACCTGGCAATTAAATGGAAAAAATTGTAGGGTTAATTGATAGGGGAAGACTAATAGGATTCTGGCTGTGCTTGGGATCAGGATATGACCTCTGAG
Source organism: Lepilemur ruficaudatus (assembly GCA_963574885.1). NCBI lineage: Eukaryota > Metazoa > Chordata > Mammalia > Primates > Lepilemuridae > Lepilemur > Lepilemur ruficaudatus. Next base: position 15,188 of record CAUYRT010015562.1, on the reverse strand, counting down.
ATATTATGGATTGAAAACTGGAAAATATTTTAGATCTTGCACTTGAAAAAATATTTGAAGTGGCACCACATGCCAGAGTTAATCAGTGTCAAAATGTGTTGCTTCACGTCTTTGGAAAACATTAAGTAAGAGGTAAATGAAATAAAAATAAGTTTGTCCCTTTGTTATGGACTGAATTGTATACCCCTAAAATTAATATGTTGAAGCCCCAACCCCCATGATGACTGTATTTGTAGATAGGGCATTTAGGAGGTAATCAAAGTTAAATGAGGTTACAAAAAAAAAGAAGGTGGAGCCCTAATTCAATATACCTGGTATTCTTATAAGAAAAGGAAGAGACACCAAAGATCTCTCTCTCTTTCTTGCTCTCTTCAGGATCACAGAGGAGAGGCCGTGTGAGGACACAGTGAGAAGGCAGTCCTTTGCTAGTCAGGAAGAGGCCCTCACCAAACACCAAATTGCCCTGCACCTCGATCTCAGACTTCCAGCCTTCAGAACTGTATGAAAATAATTTACTGTTCTTTAAGCCACCCTATCTGTGGTATCTTGTTATAGCAGCCATAGCAGATTAACATATACCCTTTGTCTAGTTGCCTGAAAATAGGGTCTAAGGTACTATGGGTAAATAAACTATACTGGGGTATCTGTGGTGCTAAAGTAGACATTTTGCATTTCCTTGGATTATCTGGGAACAGACACAGCTCTAACAGCTGGCTAGCAACTCTCCCAGTAGTGTCGCAAGTGGTCAGAAAAGTCATCAGAGTAAGTTGAGTAGACATCTGTTATTTTTGCTTGCCCACATTTACTCCCCCTTCCCCTCTAACATCACTATGGCTTTCTTGGAGGGAATGGCCCCTCCCTCACTCTTAGTTCACAGGATTTGGGGCCTGACCCCATCCCGGGCTCCAAGGTGGGCAGATGACTCAGACCTGGACTAGGAAAGTATGGTAGCCCCTGGCCAGAATGATTGTTCAGAGGTGAACATGGGACAATCATAGCCCTTTAGCATCAGCTCACACACTTTTGCTGGAACGACTGGGAAAGAAACATGTAATTGCTATTGGATTTACCAACATGAGAAGATGTAAATCTGGAGCTGCTGGTGGCCATTTCTCAGGGAATTATTTCAAAATAGAGGAAGCCCAAGTCAAAAGGAGGAGAAAGGGATATTTCCAAAAACACTCTTAGAGAAGCAACATCCAGCCATCCCTGGGCTTAAACTTGGACTTTTCCAGTACAATGGCCAATAAATCAGTCCTTTTGTGCAAGAGCCTGCTTGAGTTGAGTTTCTGGCTCTCACAGGCAGAAGAGACATTTTGGTTATTACTGTGACTGAAGATTAAAAGGAAGATTTAAAACTCCAACTCAAATGCCTTCTCCCTTGCTTCAACTCATCCAGACTTTTATTAATCTTCTATTAAGGCTGAGTTCAACTTCCATATTCTCTGTGGGTGGCCTCCTCTGGGCTTTCTTGTGAGCTAGACACAATAGAGACAAAGATACTGCAGCAGATATTCAACAGCGTGGCAGTGAATAAAGGGACTGGTGGAACACGGGTGTTAATTACCTGGATGCAGGGTAGGAGCCAGCAGGAGTTTAAGGGCTGCTTTTTAGAAATATACTTGTTTGCAGTTTAGTAACTGTGGTGGGACAAACAAGGTTCTTCCAAAATCTATGTTCACCCAGAACCTCAGAATGTGACCTTATTTGGAAATAGGATCATCACAAATGTAATGAGTCAATGATCTCAACATGAAATCACCCTGAATTTAGGGTGGGCTCTAAATCCAATGACTGGTGTCCTTATAATAGCGGAGAGAACACAGAGAGACCCAGGGAAGAAGGCCATGTGTAGAGAGAGCAGAGATTGGAGTTATGGTGCCACAAGCCAAAGAGCCACCATAAACACCTTGATTTCATTCTGGCCTCCAGTGCTATGATAAAATAAATTCCTGTTTTTCTTAGACACGAAGTTTTTGGTAATTTGTTACAGCATACATAGGAAACTAATATACTAGCGAAAGTATAAAATATGGGAAAGCAGAAAGTAAGCTGAAAACTCTAAGAGATGAGTTTGCATGTCAAAATTCATTAGCGTTGAGATCAAGAAGAGCAGTGCTAATCCCCATACCCTGTACCTTCTACCTTGCCTTTACCCTAACTAATCAGATGCTGGCCAGGTTTCGCATGTCTGCCGTCTGATGGCCATTCTCAGGAAAAACGAGGATTTGCTGAGCTTTTGCACTTTTCTGAGATGGGGAAGGGAGTGAGAAAAGGAGGACATAATGATTTTACTGCAGAAATTCTGCAATGTGCTCTGGCATCGTGACAATTTGGCCATCTGCTTCATGGAGGTAGTCCAGCGCCGTCAAAGAGACAGTATAATTTCTGTCACTTCTTAGAAAAGCATCCTTGTAACACAACAGTCATTTCATGAGTTCATTGTATGGCAGTGTAAATTTTCATGACTAGGGTCACTGTCCATCCCAGTTTGCCTCAGACAGCCCCAGTTTATGCCTGTCGCCCTGGACTAATTAACGATCACCCTCCCCCTTTCACTTTGAAAGGTGTCTCTGTTTGGATGATAAATTATATAGCCACCTTAGCTATGATACAATCCCTCATTATTTTCTTTTGAAAAAAATTTAAAACTTTGCAAATTGATTTACTTCCATTTTCTTGCCAACCCCACAAGATTATTTAGCTACAATGTTTTGGAAATAGAGATTAAATTTTTTAAAGAGAGTTTTGCTTGGGAGTTAGAAAAGGGAAGCTTGTGATGTATTTGTTTCCTAAACTCTAGTTGGCTCCCCCTACAGTGCCCCCCCCCGCAAGGTCCCCCCACCTGACTTCTGCTTTGACGTTGGAGCAGTGCCTCTCTCCAGTGAAAGGAATTTGGCTGCTTCAGCAGTGTGACAACTGCACACATCCATGTCTGCAAGGCAGGTGTAAGCTGGCGTTCTGCCCAAGCCTGGCCAGACAGCTTCATAAATCCTGCCCTTACCACAGCCCGAATTACTTTTCATGACACAAAGCCAAGCTGTGTTATTCACCTAATGCCCCGATTTACAGTTCCCAAGACAAAAGAACATACAGATAGAGTTTCAGGGCTCTGTTTGCCTTCACATTTATCTAAAGGTCAGTTTCAGGTCAAACTCAAGAAACCTGACAAATGGTGGTGAATAAACCTAAAAATAAATTAAGTGCAAGTGGGAAACTTAAGCATTCCTTATTCTTGTGCCAAAAGAAAACTCAACCCAATTTACATTCCTCTAATATCTGAAATGAGCAGCTGTTCTCTTATTCATGGCATAGTGGGAAATTATTATGCTCCATTCAGCTCATGCACATATGTATGTGTGTGCTCACACATAAGGTACACACATGCACACACACACACATACACAAGTCTGCACAGTCTCCATTTAGGTATTTGTTCTTGTGTCTTCAAGGACCTGACTTAATGGAAGACTTGACTGGCCTCATGGTGAGAAAAGCTCTTTTCCAGAAGAGTGCTGTATTGGTCCAGGAGTGTCACCCAATGTCCTGCCAGACCCAAGACTACCAGGACAGAAACCTCATCACTCTATGAACAAGAAAGTCAGAGCTAGAAATGCGGGTACTTGGAGAGAGATAGCTGCTCATATATCATATTGATGAAGGTGAAGGCCAAGCAGTTAACCTGAAGAATGCTTCATGCGGTAGGCTTAGAATGCAAAAACCAAGAAGTTCTGGAGGCAACTGGACTCTTCCACGAATGCCTAGTTTGCAAATTAGTTTCTTTTGTTTGATCCTGTTTTGAAATGTATTTGTATTTCCATCCCACCGCTTTTACTTAGCACTATCTCCCTTTAGTTTCCCTGCCTCTCCGTCATTCTCAATAACCCCACTCCCAGGAAATAAGATAAATGAGAAATACGATGATATAATTAATAATACAGTATTAATGTTTTCTCTGGGCAGAACCAATGATTTTATAGAAGTAAATAAATGGAGGGCCTGGCAATGAACGAATCTCTCAAGATATTTCTCACTAGCCAAGAGCACCACCGACTAAAAATGCCCCTGCAGACACCTCAGGAGCCCGCCATAGTCTATGGCCCCATGATGAGGCTTCTAGAGCACCGCTCAATTCCCAGGCTTGGGTAAAGGGTGTTTCTAAGGAAAACAATAGACAGCAACAAAATATCCACCTTGCCCACTTCGGAAAACTACAACAGACTTTGAGATTTACCCTGCTACTGCTGTTCTTTTCTATATGTGAACTTTCTCTCTGATGTAGAGTTTCCTTCCTCCACCCCCAACCCCAGCCTCACTTTTTCATTCAATGATTGGGATAGAAAATTCACTAAGAGACCTAAGACATTTCTGGGGCATAGCACCCTGAGCACATCACATTTCATAGTAAGTTAGTAATTTCCAGCTACTTCTGTGGCAGAGCTACAGAACAAGCCCGAAGATTGCTCTAAAGAGCAAGTGAAGTCAAACCCACCACTGTCAAGCTTCTGAATGCAAAGAGGAAGTGAGGCAGGTGCACATGTTTCCATGACTAGTTTGGCAAATCTGCCGTACGGTTTGTAGACAGTAGCACTGGGACAATTGAGGCAAAAAGGAGTTTGTTGAGTGAATGACCTAGAGGACAAACGCATGCTGCACCCCCTTCAACAGCCCTGTTTGCTCTACCCATACCTTCTCAGTGCCCACCTGTCCCACACAGCAACTGGGGCCCTACTGCAAGCTTTTTGGCTTTCCTCCTAACAGCTTCCATCAACCCACCGAGAGTGAAGGCAAGAAGTGCTGGGATTTCATGCCCACCATGGGAACCCCCACTGGCATGTGGGAACTGGTGGATGCATACTCTCAGAGGGGATGGTGCTGAGATGTGTTTTACACTGGCTTCCAACACTGCCCATGGTGGTAACTTGCTCGATAGCACATCCTTTCTTTGGTGACTTTTTTTTTCACCTTTCCTCTCTCATTTCCCCATCCCACTCACAGATGCTCCCTTACGAATCAAGTACTTCTATGCGAATTCTTGTCAGGGGCTCAGCTCTTGGAAGATCCTAATCTAAGCTAAGAAAGCTCAACATGAGGATATTTGTGAAAAGGCAGGTGAGACCATGGGGGTTCTGTGATTAGTCCCTGAAGCATGATCCCATGTGTCCCAGAGTGCCCAAGTGAATGACGTTACAGAACGTGAGCTTCCAGATGCAAATGTGCTAGTAAAAAGTGTACCATGTGAGTGCATGTGCAAGCATGTGGGGAGAGACTAGGAGGTAAGGATGTCTCGTCTCCATTATTAGGATTATGACTGGGAAGACAAAGCATCGCTTTGAGATTTGTCTGTGTGTTTGAAAAGGCAAGTGAATGTTATTAATGTATTCCAGGAAGTACTGAACACCAACTTGAAGCTTTTATCCGCTTTTCTTTGCTCTAATTTCTAAAGCAAAAATGCCTTCCCTGCAAATACTCTATTAAAAGAACATATGAAATTAATGAAACATATCATTACTTTTACAATGGCCAAATTGTAGATTTGTCACAGTACAGAGACAGAAACTCATTAAGCCATTGTGCTTCTGCTTCACATTTTATAGTGTATTAAATGAAAAAGAATTTTCCAAACCTACCAAACCTTCTTTTTTCCTATTGTCTCTCTGAAACTTCTTTTATAGTTCGAGCTGCAAATCATCTGACTTATCTCTCTATGCCTATAGTATCAGTGGAACAGAAATTAAGAATAGCTATGGCTGAAAATGAGAATCTCAATTTGAGGTTGTAAATTTCATGGTTTATTTGAGAACTAGTATAGAGTTGACAAGTTCTTGCATCCTTTGAAAGTGGGTGAATACAGCAGCATTCTTTTTTTATCAGGCCATCAAACCCCTTCCCTCATATCTTTCAGGGAAACTGTGAATTATTTATCCCATTGGGTTTGGGCATTTTAGCAAACGTCAGCACTGCTGCAGTGTAAAGCCAAGCTGATCATTCAGTTACCCTCTACGTTATATTGAACAATGCTACATCCTTTGAGTGGATGCTGTGAATACGGGAAAGAATGATATGAGAAACTGAGTGTGAATCAAGATATTATAGAGTTGGTCAGTTTTCCTTCCAGACTCTACACCTGCACGTACCACAATTAAACTTTTGCAAGAATAAGAAAATCCTCTCATGCCTACCCAAACAAATGCTTCTTAGTTTCCTTTTATTATCAAATTTGGTTTGCATTTTAAAAATTATTACACAGTTACAACTTGACATGAATTATTTTTAAACATTCACAAACTTTTTTACCTTGAAAAAATAAAGCAAACAAAAATTTTCATGAGACACCTGACAGTAAAAGCACCTAAGCATATTTTTGAGTATGAAGCTTTGTCCTCCTTGTCTTATTCTAGAAGTTATCTAGCAAATGATGTATTGAGGGAGAAATACATTTCCTTTGGTCTTTTCCAACATTCTCCTTGGTAGATTTCAGTAACTCTTTGTATCAGTCAGGGCTCTCTAGAGGAACAGAACCAATTATTTACATATATATTAATGGCGAGAGATATTGATTTATTTTTATATGTCTCTAATTATGTGTATATATTGGCAAAATCTCTCACATATATATAACTGGAAAGAGAGAGGGAGAGTGAAAGAGAAGATTTATTTGTGGGAGCTGGCAGGTCTGAAATCTGTAGGGCAGGTTGGCAACACAGGCAGGATTTCTGTGTTACGGCCTTAACGCAAAATTCCTTTTTCTCTGGGAAATCTCAGTCTTTGTTCTTTGGCCTTCAACTGATTGGATGACACTCACCCACACTGTGGAGGATAATCTGCTTTACTTAAAGTCAACTGATTGTAAATGTTAATCACATCCACAGGCACCTTCACAGCACCATCTAGACAAGTGTTTGGTCAAGCAACTGGGCAGCATGGCCTCACCAAGTTGACACATGAAATGTACCATCACATCCCTCAAAAGGAAACCATTGCCTTCATGTCTCATGTTGTATTGGGGAGAGTATGGTATTTTGAGTGACAGAGACTTAGATTCAAAATCTGGGTGGCCTGCCACTTGCAGTTATTAGCCAAGTATCAAACTATCTTAGCCTCAGTATTCTTATTTATAAAATGATGTGTATCAATTAATATTCTTTCTATTGCAAGATAGAGAAAACACAATCTAGTTACGCTCAAGAGAAAGCAAAAAGGAAGATGTACTGGATCAACTGTCTTAAAGTCTCAGTGCTGGAGAGTATTCAGGGCTCAGTTTGATTCAGAACCCAAATGATGTCATGTATATTCAGTTACAATCTCATTTGTGTCCCTCATACCTTGGCTCCCCTTGCTCCGTGTTGGTTCCATTCTCATACAAGCCCTCTCCCTGTGCTAGAAAGTCACTTCTAGCAATTTCAGTCTACAACCTTTCAGGTTAAAGACCACCTTTCAGCTCTCCAAAGACATGCACACTCCTGCCTACTTTGTGTCTCAGGACATGAAGTGTTTCAGCATAGCTGAGGTTGGTCACAAACTCTATTTCCTGGAGCTGGAGATAGAACCCTGTCTTAGTTTATTTTGTGATGCTATAACAGCACAAAATAGACTGAGACTGGATAATTTATAAAGAACAGGAATTTAATTTTTACAGTTCTGGAGACTGGAAAATCCAAGATCAAAGTGCTGGCAAGTTCAGTTGTCCAGTGAGGGCTGCTCTCTGCTCCTGAGATGGCACCTTGGTGCTACATCCTCTGGTGAGGGGAGGGATGCTGTGTCCTCGCATGGCAGAAGGCAGAAGGTCATGGTAGCCAAATGCTGCTGCATAAGCCTCTATCATAAGGCTTCAATTCCATTCATCGAGGAGGAGCTCTTATGCTTAATCATCTCTTAAAGGTCCTACCTCTTAACACCATCACATTGGCAATACCTGGATTTTAGAAGAGACACATTCAAGCCATAGCAAGCCCCATCCAAACAGTTAGACACAGAGTAGGGAATAGATGACTCCTCAATCAAAAGTTAGGGCCTGCTTTTTCAAAAAAGAAAATAGATGCTAGGGAGGTAAAAACAAATGTTTACCATTTTACCTGAGTACTCTCAGGCATTGAAGCACACTGTGTTAAGTCAGGAATGGACATAGATATTTTAGAGAAAAAAAAAAACTTCAGAAGCAGTTTTTAAAGTGATGAGCTACTAGAGGATTTGTCTTAGCCTTATCTAAAGATGGCCAACATCATCTTGGTATATCATTTTTGTGAAATCAACCTGTCCTAAAGAAAATGAACAGAGCTGAGTGGAAGTGAACTTTTGGCAAATTGAAGTGATAGCAGAGGATAATATTTAGTTAAAATTGAAATGAAGGGAGTTCCAAGCAGGAAAATAAACTGCAATGGAAATTCTGAAAGATTCTATAATCAGTTTATCTCGTGGCAAAGAATTAAAAGCAATTAATGAAACAGTTTGGCTCCTTGGGTAAATTTAAACACAACATCCACTACTCTCAGCTCTTTATTTCGTTCTTTTAGTTTTATGAACCAAATTTCTTCTTCCTTCTCCGTGTCTCTAGCTCCTTTTTAGTATTTTTGTTTTATGCTCCATTTTCAATGAAACTCTTGGGCTTGTCAATGGCACCTGTGCTTGTGACTTAACTCAGTCTGCCTCAGGGCAAAATGAAGTGTGTGTGTGTGGATGATGGTGATGGGGTGCTATTCGAGATGCTGGAATTAGAGATTCGGCAAGTAGAAGTTATTCTATTGGCAAAATCATTCTGAGTACATTGGAGTAGGAAGGGATTGTAGGAAAGAATATTCCTAAAAATCCACAGTGGCTGTCCAAGCACACAGCAAAACCTTGAATCCTGACTTTGGTTGAGACTTAGAGCGTTAATGTTATTATTAATGTAAAAAAAGAAAAAGAGTGTTAAATTCTTACATCTGCAACTAGAAGGAAAAAATGGGGAAATCACTTTTAGGAGAGAGGAAAGAAGATGAGGTAGCAAAAGACAGTTAATTCCTAGGAAGTGTCTTACGATAGCCACAGAAATTTTTCTCCAAGTATGTATGAACACTTCTCCAAATCATTCTAGTTTATGTTTTTAACCCCAATTTTTGAGCACTGAGAATATTTACATAGTCAAATATTTTTCTCTGCTATGCCAACACCCTGGTGAGACAGTTGAGGATTAGTCCTGGTTCCTGGGCTGCTGGCATTAGCCTTCAGTGGGTAGGGGAGGCAAGTGCACTAAAATACTGGCTTGGAAAAACATTAGAGTTTTATTAACAAATGTGTAGAGGTAAATCACATTTTAGCCCCCACAACCTTGGCAGAGACCCTTGTACATGGAACTAAATTAAAATGGAGTACAAATCAAATGAGGGGAAAAGGAAGAAAAAACATTCAAGCAAAGAATTGGGTAGGTACTATAAGAGTAGTATTTACTTTCTCATCTACATCTTGAATCATAAACAAACATGATTAGTTTAAATAATGATCTCTCCTTAAAATATTAGTCTTCCAGTAAACACTTCCAATATATATTTTTCTAAATATCTCAGCAAGATTTTTGCCCATCAATACTATTACAGGTCACCATCATGAACATAAGCCAACTTGGATTTGGCACCTTTCATTGGAGCAAAGCAGAGAGGTTAACGTGCTGGCAATAACTAATTTCACCCATAATCATAACTGTCATCTAGGAAGAAAGAGAATGTTTTATTTATATCAACAATAATATTTATGGAGTGCTTACTAAAGACTAAGTGTTTTTCATGAGTTATTCCAAGCAATATTTATGTCAACCCTCTGAGGTAAGTATGATTACCCCCACTTGTTCAGATGAAGAAACCCAGGTTCCAGAAGACGAAAGTGGCCTGGCAACTAACAGAATTCCATCGCAGGACCTCTGACTCCAGAGCTCGTGTCTTTAACCATGATGCTATACTTGAGTGGACCTTGGCTAGTGCCTGATTTTTAAACAGATCTGCATAGTTATGCCTTGTGTTCGAGATGAAACATGTTAGTAGCCACTTTGAAGTCATCACATTCTTCTTAAGCTGAGGAATAGAAGCCTTTTCCAATTCACCCCAGTGCAGTGTTAGCCTATTTATTGAGTGTTTTATTGCCGCTTCCATTATTTATGCTGTATTGACAATTCCCCTTTTCTGTAATAAAGTCATGGTCAGATTTCTTAACTTTCCAGACAATTTTGGTTTAAGATATTCTCAGTTGTTTTTTAAAACTTCGTCTCATTCATTTTATAAAATCAGTCTCAAACTCAATTCCAAGCTTATCTTCTCCTAACCCTTCCCCACTCCCACAGACCCCCTCACTAGGGCCAGACTTAGTTGTGGATTTAGTGGCTTGAATTGGGTGTGGAGAGGCATGATCTACTCCTTACTTTCTCTAGTAGACCTTTCCTTTGGACTCCATCTTTCTGGGCTAGCTTCTTGTCCAACATCGGTGAGGAGGAGGGGACTCTGCTTATGAGGTCACCACATAAGAGACACTGCCATGACTGTGAGTCATGGCAGTGTCTCTGGCTTGCTCTAGCTCAGATTGGTTCTATTTGATACTAAAGGTTATGATTGCTTTGTAGTCCCCCCAGTTAATGGAATAACATTCTTCCCCCTAGCTGCCTCTATTGCTGAAGAATCACCCTCCCCTCAAAGGGGCAGTGAGCTACCTCCTTTGTTTCTGCCAAAGCCAACCAGTTTATGCCACAGTCCATTTCCTGGATTGGATATTTCTTTGTCCACCCCAGTAGCCACATGACCTCTACTCTTTGTTCCTGCCCTTTCTCATCCTAAATTCTCCAACATATGGAGCCATAGTAACTGCTGGGGTATTTTTCTGTATTCTTCTGGAGCCAGTGAAAACAAGGAGGGCACCCTCTTCTTTCTAGGCACCTGACATTATGGTTCTTTCAAAGCCTGAGGCAATGAGCTATTCCAGCAGGCTTCACACTTAAAAATTCCTGGACAAGGCTCTGCATTCAAGAATTCTCCAAGATGTCATGGCACCCATTCCAAGCCCTCCTTTTCCTTCCCCATGGGGCAAGGGGCATGATGGTTTCTTAAAATGACACCATTCTAGAAACTGAGGCCCCTGAACATTTTCCCCAAGAATTTTGTAATCACACCCCATTCTGGTGGCAGCACCAGGTAGGCCCATGGGTTCTGCAGCTTAGTGATCACTCATCTAGGGGGTGAGATGCTCATCTCCTCTTCTTTCAGCAACCCCTCCTCTCTCTTGAGTGACTCTTTGGGACTGTCCCTCACCCCTCCACATAGACATTGTCATGGAGGAAAGCACTCTTTCCACAAAAATTAAACTTAAAATCCTTTCTTTCTTATATTAAGTGGGGTGGAGTTGAAGGTGATCATGTCGGTATCAGGCTCCGTTGGTAGGGAGCTAGTCCTAACTGCTGGGGCTCACTGCTATCTTGCAGACTTAGATTGTGGGATCACGCTCACTAGCACTTGCCCTCCACTTTGGGCCAGCTAAAAGATGTAGACAAAATCCAGTTTGACATCTTGTTACATGTACATACCTGTTCATTGTGTACTTTTGTTTCTGAGTGTTTAGAAGTTTCCCAAGGAATTGTTCTCTAAGGCCTGGTCACCTTAATCCAGACAAACCTACTAGATATTTGCCTAATAGGATACATGTTTTAGAAGCCTGTCACTCCTTGAAAAGATAATGTTTTTAGGAAGGAAGATGAACCATGAGGTTCATCCTAAATTTAATTGCATTTTAGTTTATTTTGTAATAATCAACAATCTAATAAGAATGACACTAAGCATAAAAGTGCCAGGGAGACGTTCCTTTACATTACTCTCCTTTACCTACGAAGATCTTAAAGTACATCTTTGACTCAGATTTTAGCCCTATTCACTAGTGCTATTTTTCAGAGGACATAAAAATACAATCTTTAGGTGCAATGAAATGTGCACCTAAAATTGGTTCTTGTTCTTCATTTTGCTCAACTCCAACTTAAGTTACTGAGACCCAAAAAAACCACGTTAACAACTATACTCCTATACTCCCAATGGCTTCTTCATTAGACTTTCTATATTATCAATCTAAAACTATTTACCTTGAAGTTTATGTGACTTTAAGGGTAGTTTCCACCACACCTTTCAAATATTATTTCCACTAATCAAATTTACTGTTTTAAACCATCATGTTTCACTAAAGTCCGCGGATGTGCTTTCTTCTGTGCTTTGTCTATTCAAACTCTTGTTTTCCCTTAGGATACAGGTCAAATGTCACCACTATCACTGCTGATAAATAAGTTCCACCTCTCTGACAAGGTTAGTGAAGTTTAAGTGGAAGTGAAGTACAGGATATTTGTTAGAAAAAGTCTAGGATTCATAGATTACCACAAACCTTTCAAAAGAAAGGTGAACATGCGTGTACCAGCATAGCATTTTTGTCTTATTGCTGATAATTTTTTTAAAAACATTGCCTTGTAATGAAAAGAACGATGGGGTACAAAACAACTAATTAGAGTTTGTAAAGGCTTATTGAAAAGAGATAAGAAAATAACAGACAGGTAAAACATAGAAAAGACGATTAAAAGGAATAAGAAAACGTCAAGTGAAAGAAATTACAAAGAAAAAATGACTATTAATTTTTATTTAAATTAGAGTAAAGTTTCACATAAGCTATTAAAAGGGGAGCATTAAATAGATTATTGGTTGTAATAGGAAAAATAGGGGAAAATGAGAAAGGAAGTTAATCAAATGCTATTAAAAATACAGCTAGAATACCTGAAAATTTGAAAATTTATAAATTTATAAATATGTGACTACAAAGTAACAAGCAATCAGTAAAAATAATGCCAAGTAAATGTTTTTTAAATTCACAGAAAACAAGATATATATATATGTATATATATATACAATATGTCTAATATAGCAAATATAGAAAAGGAACAAAAATGACATGGGTATTAAAAAGTAAAGAAGACAACTCAAACTGTTGAGCAGGCTTAGACGGGAGTTCAGAGAAGTCAATTAATTTCTACAAATGTATAAGACCATTGTCTTTGGGAATTCAGAGCTATTTTTATCTAATGAGTCTAATTTTAATTCCAAGAATAATAATATAATACGTTTGAAGAAAATAAATCTGTAACCTAAGAACACAAAGAAATTATTGTGTTCTTCCAAAATTTCAACTGGAAATGCAAAGTGCATTAATCTTTGAACAAAAAAAGAAGAAAAGTGCTTATTTTTGGCAGACAACTATGTTAACCACTAGGGAATATTTTTTTAAATATCTTTTTATGTTAATTGTCTTTTGTTGCTGTTGTTAGGAAAATATCCTATGACTAGTATAAAAAACCTGGAAATGTAGCAAAATACAGTTTTCTCTCATACATGTAAAAATAATTTTTTCTAAAAATGCTTCCTTCTACCTCATTTCTCAAATAACACATTGTAATTTTCATGTTCTTAAATATTCAACAAAATTCAACTGAATTACCTACCTCCCACTGTTTTTGAGAAATCAGATACTTTCCACTCTTACTAAAAAGCAAACAAACAAACAAACAAAAGAACAAAACCTTAAGATGTTTGTACTCTTTGATTATTTCTAGAATTTGAATTACTCAAAGGATAAGAAAGTTTAAATGTCCTAAAAAATTTGACTTTCGTATATCTATATATTTGAAAAAATATCTTAATTTGGTGCCTGATTAGAAAGGTTTACTATTTGTTAAGATTTTTCAGATTATTTTGGAAAACCTAAATAACTGAGCTATGAACATAACCCAGAGCCCTGACTATACCTGGCCTTCCCTCATCTCTGTTTCCTTTCATTCTTGTAGATAGGTTTCTTAGGATCTTTTGGAGGGTCTGTCCATTAGCAAGCATTCCTTTCCAGAGGAGGAAAAGGTTAACTTTGATCTGCACAATATATAGCACTATCTATATTTCAATATTTTTGCTTGTGGATCATAGTATTCCCCAGATTTCAGGGTTAATGTAGGTTTTGATCTCCTCTTTTTAATATTCTATTGATTGTTAAAATGAAAATCTTAAAATATATATTCATTAACTACCTATAATTTCCTCTGAAATTAGATATTCAGAAACACAAGAATTCAATGATATAAGCTTAAAAATTGTATCTTTGAAAGATATGTCCAAAAATATAGTTATATAACCAGATTATGGAATATGCCCAATTTAAAAAATATCCATAATTCATTTGTCATGTAAGTCCTAACTTAGAAAAACCATGTATATTCTCCCAGGATGTATGTTGGACCTCAGTTTGTTCTAAAATCTAAACTCAGAGATGACTTACAGCCAGTGAACCTTTCATTTGACTCCTATTCCTTGACACATAAACTTTTGGCAAGAAGGCAGAACATTGTAGGATGAGACCAGGTAGCCTTAAAAACCACAAGATCCGAGCTACAAAATTCTCTCCTCAGAGCTACCAAAATACTGACAGTGCTATCTTCCTAAGATTGGTAATTATGGATTGGTTGATTGGTAACAGATTCAGAAATCATTAGAATGAGTAACAGGAATGTTGAAGCAATTGTCGTTATTTCAAACTAAAATAAAGTTTTTTTTCCCTTTATTGAAGTATAATTTTCATATCATGCCTTTACTCCATTTTAAGTGTACAATTCAATGATTATTAGTAAATTTACCAAGTTGTACAGCTATTCACATAACTCAATTTTAGGGGATTTCCTTCCCCCCATTGAGACCCCTAATTCCCTTCCCCACCTACATTTCAAGCATTCCCCTCCCATCCAGTGCTCACCCCATCCCTCAGATGTGGGTCTACCCCCATCCCCCAAATCCCTAGTGAACACCACCACCATTTGAGCACCATAGTGTTAATCAGTCAGTACCAATTTGATGGCGAGTACATGTGGGTCCCATTCTTCCGGTCTGTGTCACCTCACTTCGAATAATGGACTCAAGCTTAATTCAGGATAATATAAGCGGTGCTCGCTGACTGTCATTTCTTAAAATTGAGTAATATTCCATTGTAAACATATACCAAATTTTAATAATTCACTCATGAATTGATGGGCACTTTGATTGTTTCCACAACCTAGCAATAGTGAATGGTGCTGCCATAAACATTTGGGTGCAGATGTCTTTATAACAGAATGTCTTATGCTCTTTTGGGTAGATGCCTAATAATGCTATTGCTGGATCAAATGG